>PVKN010006043.1:0-29377 GCA_004027915.1 Capromys pilorides
ATTTCCTATGCAAACAATGGAGCAAACAGCTGTATAGTTGAGAGAATGAGATGTTTATATATTAATGACAATTTTTTTGGACAATAAAAAGTTCCTAAAAGAAAAAAGAAAAAGAAAAAGAAACAGAAACAGAAAATGTTCTGTCTTTTAAGGCCAGTCAGTACTGTTTATGCAGATTCCTATAGCCGTTACCTAAGGTACTCTGAGAACCAAAATGAACCTAATTTGGAGATCAGCATTTTCAAAGCCTTGAACTTATTATTTCTTTGATATGTATGCTATAAATGGGAAAGTTTGAGTTTCTTTAAGTTGACAGAATCATTAGACTCAGAGGTTGGGCATATGGAAAGGGCTAATGATATCTTAGCATGGATGACAGTTATCTCAAACTGCATACACTTACTCTATTTTTCTATTTTTAGGTTCCCAACTTCTTAGGTCAATACTGTTTAGCAGAGCTTTCTGAGATGGTAGAAATGTTCTATATCTGTATGTTCACAATGATAATAGTCACACGACCAATGCAGCAGTTGAAACATGGCTAGAACAAATGTAGATCTCACTGGGTTCAGTGACCTCATCTAAAAATGTAAAACATCTCATTAATAATTATTTAATATTATTATGTGTTTAATAGAAATTTAAATATAAATTCAAATGTGTTGTAATAAAGATAGCATATTAAGGTTTATTGTATTTGCTTCTTGCAATTTTTTCTTTATGTGGTACTAGGAAACTTAAAAGAGCCTGTGGGGCTTGTGTTACGCCTCTCTTGTATGGCACACTTTGAACAATGGCACTACTGGTTGTGTCAGTAAAATTTTCATATTTTCCCTACTCGTATTTTAAATTCCTCAGAAGCAAAAGCCAACAGTAGAACAATCTAGAAGACATTTGAACCTCAAAATAAAATACTTTTGGGACCATGAGCTTGTATTTGTGCTTTGGAACAGTGAATGCTGTGTCATTGTCCTTTAGTACCAAACTATGACAGAGCTCCAAAGATGTTCAGTAATTTTCACAGAGCCATCGAGTGATGTGACCTCAGCTAGGGCCATGCAGTTTGTTTTAATTTACATTGCATCTTTATTCCTGCTGTTAAAATATGAACTCACTAACTCTCCAAATGATATTTATATTTAATTCAGGAACTTTTCATAGAACTGCTTTTCTTTTCTTTCTTCTTTTTTCTCTTCTTCTTCTTCTTCTTCTTCTTCTTCTTCTTCTTCTTCTTCTTTGATTTCATTTTTTTAGGGGGGGGGGCTGTGCAGCATGTGGTGCTGGGAATCGAACCACGGTCCCTGCAGTTGCCTTTGCTGAGCTGCTGTGCTTCTACCACAGCATATCACAGTGCAGCAGCTCCACATTTTGAATGTTTTATCAGAAGCGTTTTTGGCTTTCTTCTATTTCTCCGTTAAGGATGATTACTTGTCAGATGCAAGTGTTATACCGTCCAAGCTCCGAATCATCTTAAAAAGAACAACATAAAGTGACATTTTTTCAAGTACTGGGTGTGCTTGAAGGTGAAGGTTAACTTCATTAGGGGGCAGATAGTGGGAGAGGAACAAGTGGAATATTCTGGAGGGAAAGGGTGACTCTGGGACTGAGGAACTCTCCAAATCGAACCATAGCTTCAAGCAAGAGGAAATAAAGGGTTGTCATGAGCTCTTTTGACACTTGGTTTGGAAATGCCAACATATTTTCAGTTCACAAATTTAAAATGACTACATTAAAATAACCTACAGTTACTTGGAGAATTTTATCACCCCAAAATGAATATGGAGGTTTTTCTCATCTGGAGTATGGAGTATGTATGTAGTATATGTCTAGTCTCAGTTCTCAACTAAATTCATTACAGAATCCTGTGGCATCATTAGAAGATAAAAGCAGAAGCCAAGAAAATCATGTTGTATTAGCCCATTTTTTGTTGTCAGGACCTGAGGGTAGGTAATGAATAAAAGAAGGAATCATTCCTCTGAGGCCTAACACACTCCCACCAGACCTATCCTGTCTCCGGCAAATTGATCCTAATTTCCTGAGAAGAGTTATTAGTCCATTCATGAGAGTGGAGTCCCCATGGTCTAGTCACTCCTTGCCCAGTGTCATCTCGTAAAGGCCACTACCTCTCAATACCATTGCACAAGGGATCAAGCTCTCAGCTAATGAATAGCTTGGGGACAAACAATGTCCAAATCATCTCACATAGTTTAGCAAATAGCTAGGCAAGTAAGTGGAGGAAATGATGAGAAATTCAGAAGAGGTACACCTATTTTTTTTCCCCCACTGCGATAGGTCAGATTTAATTAAAGAGAAACTTAAACTATGAAAAGTTAACACAATTACCTTGACTTTGAAAGTAGACTTTCTAAGGTGAAAATGCAGTCCTCTGGGTGTTGGTAGCTTGCTGAGTCAGTTAGTACGAAGCTGTTGGTGACTACGCCTCTTAGCTTGTAATGCACTTAAAAAGGGATCAATAATCCTGGCTTTGAGAAATATAAGTCTTTTCCTATCTCCTGTCTTCCTTGGACAAATAAATAAGTAAAATAAAAATTGGTCTTTTGGCAATCTAAATACATGTAATTCTTGTTGGTGTTTCTTTAATTTAAGAGGTAGAATGCTTACCTAAGATGAGGGTATAATTCTCTTTTATAATTTGTTTTATATTTGCAGGGAAAATAAGAGATGTTCCTTTGAGTCTGTGGGTACAATATTTAGAAATGAGACTCAACGTGGATTTTTCTTTTAATTCTCACCACTTTTTCTCCTTCTGAAAATCTGGTGAATTTTTCATTCCCTCTCTCATCCTAGGTGTTTTCCTTATCTACCAAGCCCTCACTGGTTTTATTTGATGGTTAGACTGAAGGTTACCATAATGTTAATTAGTAACAGCTAAGTCCTGTTAAGTGCCTATTGTGGGCCAACACTGTTAAGTGGTTAACATGGGTTATCTCTGTAAACCTGATAATGGTGCTACTAGACAGGTACTGTCAATATCCACATTTAAAAGGGGAAGAAGTCCAAGCTCAGTGAAGCCACAGAACCAGCCAAGGTTATTTACAGACCAAATGGCTTCGGGTTGAAGTATAATCTATATAGGTGGGCTTCAGGGTCAGTGGTCCCAACCACTGGGCTAGCTTAGAACTATGAATTGGTGCAGCACGTAATCTTTAAATGGCATTTTGTTCTGTTGTATTTGAGCCTAACTGCTAGGATGAGGCAGAAAAGGATTTTGCCAGCTCTAGGACCAGCATTAATGAGTGGATAATGACAGCTGATAATGAGCACAAAGCCTGGCTCAGTAGTGTTGGCTTCTGCTGGCTTTGCAATTACAATGCTTGTTTCAAAATTATAGGCAAAGTGCTTGGGGATAACTGTTCTCTGATGCAAATAGAATTTTCCCTCCTCTCTTGTTTATTGCATTAATTAGCTTAGAAAGCCCTTTGAGATTATAGGACATGGGATATGAAATCCAGCTCAAGTTCATCCCCCAAATGAGTCAGTTACACCTCAATTATAGCCACCACTTGATTTTTAAGAGTATTTGAGTTGAAACTTAGAAGAGCAAACTACTATGGAGGTAAATAGCAAATTTTTATTTGAGCTGTTTCAGACATTATCACTACCTTCAGCGTCTTTACTACCCCCACCATCACATCTAAAGAATGCTCTACTAGAAAGTTGACCCCACAGGTGGAGAAATTGTATACTATGTGGCTTGCAGTGGATGCTAAATGAAGACTTCCGGAATCCAAGTGGAATAAGCTAAGAAGATTCCATTTTCTTGCTTCGAATTTTTTGTTTTTATTTTAAAGAAAAAAAGTAAAGGAACAGTAAATGTTGAAGTTTTTTCTCTTCTTTTTATTTTCTTTGACCAATTTTGCATGCTTATATCTGGAAATCTGAACAACTAATTTGAAGACAGCGATATGCAATGTGACAACGATTGCTAAATTACTACCATTTTGTATAGTGAAATTCTGTATCTTTCTAATGTTTTGTTTCCTTTTGTTTTACTATTTTTTATTCTCTTTAAAAAACAATAAAAGCAATGGTATAGAATTTCAAAGAAAGATTGTAGGAGAGTAACAATGATTAGTATATTATGCTGTGTTACCTTCAAAGAAGTTGCTCATATCAGAAGAGAAAGGCATGGAAAATGACCAAACAATGTAGGTGTAAGGGTCAGCCAAATAGCTCAGTAGATTAAAGTGCCTACAAGCATGGGCAGGGGCCAGGGGTTCAATCCCTGGGCCTGCTGTGCTGGCCCTGTCCAAAGGCATGCTGAGTCAGCAATTGAGACTGGGCATGGTGGCGCAAGCCTGTAATCCCAGCTCTTGGGAGGCTGTAAACAGGAGGATGACTGTGAATTTAATCTAGCAGTGAGACTCTGAACACCCTGTAGATCCTTCCCTAAAATACAAAAAATAATTAATTAATAAAAATTACAAAAACAATATAGGTGTAAGTCTTTCTCTTCAGTGAACTAATAGCAATTAGTAGTATAATTATGATTATCTATCTATCTATCTATCTATCCTTTTCCCTCAGAAGTTTTCCTTATATGATGAGCATTGTGCTAAGTGTCATACATTAACAATCACAAACATAACTACAAATGGATTCTGCTTTTATACCTATAATATAAGTGATGCAACTGAGATGCAGAGAAATTAATAAACTTACTCGATTTTACTCTACAAGGATGTGAAAGAATTGAGATTTAGCTTCAAATCTGTTCAAATTCTGAGTGCTTGATGCTATAATAATTAGTGTTATGCTACACAGATTATTCTTGTAACTCTCCGGGAAAGATAAGCTTGTCCTTAGTTGATCTGAGTATGTAAAGGACGACAGATTTGCCGTTGTTGTAGCTTGCAGAACTGGATGCAATTAACACAATCTCCTTGCTGTAAAAGTCTTTAAAATTTCTACTCTGACGGAGATGTGCCCCAATCAACACTAGCAGTGGTTTAAAATCTTCCTCTTGGGCATAATTCCAGTGCTGTCTCTGAGAAAATTTTCTGCTAAAGGAAATCAGTAATGGTGACTCCCCAGGGAAGATTTCCACATGCAGGATATTCTCAGAGATGTCGACCGTAAAATGTCTCCTGAAAAGTGAGAAAGAAGAGGGTACCATTCTGCTTGAGGACACTCTGAAGTCCCCACTGCTGCTCTGTGCAACGTGGCCCCTGTGCTCTTGCCACTTTCTCATGCAGCTGTATTTAATTTTCTCCTTTAAATTAAACTCCGTGGGCCCACATATATCGAAGGCTTATTTGGGAAAACCAGGCAACCTGCTTTCTCTCACCTAATTAAAAAGAATTCATAGGTAATGGGGAGATGCTTTCTCAGTTGTCATGGATTCTTAATCAGTTAGCTAGAAAGCTCTTGCCTCCTCAGCACACTGATACTACTTTACATCTTTGCATTGGGTTTTATAGAGGTGTTCTTAACTCTTTAAATTTCCTATGGGATGAAAGTTATGTAAGAATTACTGAAGTTGTGGAAGATACTGAAAGTACATGGTTTTAGCATCATGTCTATATTTTTCTGGGGCGCATACATAAGCTCCTCCTTTTTATTTATTTTTTTATTTAGTACAGGGCCTACTGGGTCTCATTGCATAGATCAGACTTGTAGTCATCCTCCTGTTTTCAGCCTTCCAAGCACTGGGATTACAGGCATGTGCCACACGCCCACTCTCAACCTCGGCTCAGTGCGCCCCGAGGGCGGGCCAGCACTGCGTGCTCACGATCAAGCCTGACCCCTGCGCTCTGCCTAAGCAGGTGCTTTAGTCCACTGAGCTCTCTGGCTGGCCCTTGTATTTTTAAGATACATTTCTGCACACCAGTAATTCTATGGAGACAAATTTTCTGAATCTCTCACTACACAAATTATATTTACAGAAAAGTAAGACAGGCTATATTGTGAAGGAAAGAAAATGTCATTCTGAATTTAAGATAGCAGTCTGGAGTTATCTGCAATAAACATTACCTAAAAGAAGAAGAAGAAAAAAAAAAACCTCCATTCTTTTCTTCCTCAATTAAATTATCTAACAGCATCTGTGGTAAATATCTAATTTTTATAAATCTATCTCGGACCTTGTAGCTGACTCTGAGTTTTATCATTTTCCAGCAGTTACCGCTCATTGATGTTTCTATCTTTTTTCACTGAAACAGTAAAAATGATAGTGAAATAGTTCTTTGGTGATGTTGCTGTGTTTCATGTCTATTTCTTTCCCACCATCAAACTTGGAAGCTCTTCGGGAAGCACTGCTGTCTTAGTTACTATTCTCTTATTGCTTGAGCAAATACCTGATGCATAAGCTTAGGGAAGGAAAGGTTTATTTAGCTCACAGTTATTGGAGGTTTCAAGTCACTGCCCCCACTCTATAGGGTCTGGAGGAGAAGCTGGTGTGTTGCCATGTCCAGGATGATCCCATACCTCCAAGAGAGGCCGCAAGGCCTGGGATTGGAGGGGAGTGGGGAAGGTGCATTCTGTCAGTTTAATGGTTTGTGCCTCTGTCTTCAGGCGCCTCAAGTCCCGCCCTGGTCCTCTAGCCCCACCCTTCGAGCCCTGTGCTTGACAGCCCCATGATTTACATGAGGCTTTGGTGGGGGAGGGAAAACTAGTTGTTACAAACCGTAACAACTGCTCACCACTGTGCTCTAATGCCCAGTGTTGGCTCTAGAACCCAGTAGGTGTCTAGTATTGGATTCCCCAGAAACCAACTCAGAGGTAGAGTGCCTTGAGCAGGTGAATCTGAGGACAAGAGGTCTGGAAGTGACACATGACCTTGGCTGGACATGAGCTTTGGCCTAATCCCACAGGTTGTTCTTTAGGTCATGGAGCTAGTTCTCCATTAAGATAAGGGTCTTCTGCACCTTCATGTTCTTCTTTGGCCCTGGGCTTCTCTTATGCTCCTAGAGATGAGGTTTCACAGTGATCTTCTGCAAAGGCAGTGCCTCTTCTGCTGAAGGCAATTCTTCACGCTTGGCTGTGGCCACAAGGACATAAATGGGTCTCTACTAGACGTCTCTGCCTGATCTTTCCGTTATGCTCCTGCTTACCATCTGCTTTTTGTGGATTATTTTTCCCCCTTGGATTCTTCTTTGTTTCTGTTTTTGTTTATTCAGGATTGTTGTCCCACCTGAATGTGCTTAATTTCATTCCTTTCATAAATTGTGACTTTTACTCTATTATTTTTTGCTGCCATCTTCATAATATTCTGAATGGTATATATTTGAATTATTCAAAAGAGGAAAAGCTTAGTGAGGTGACCAGTTTCCATCTAAGGAAGATGATTACTGTTCATTCCTTTATTCATTCTTTCATTCATTTACTAATTTAACACAAACTTGTTGAGCACCTACAGTGAATTAGGTACAATGCTGAGTACTAAGGCTAGAATGGTGAGCAAGCGTAAATGTGGCCCTTGATTTAACAGAACACAGAGTCAAGTAGGCAGAATTCTAAGTACTGGACTTATGTTTAGACCAGCGTTATAGTTTGATTCAGAAATGTCAGCATCTCAACCCTAGCAAGCGTCTATCATGTTGCAGAGTCCTCTGATGCTAGATATCATGGCTTAATTTTGGGATCTGCTTCACTCATGTCCCCTATCCTTAGGTGATGTCTGATAGCAAATCTGCTACATACTCCTTCTATATTCTCATTCCAGGAAAAATAGAGGCTAAGAATGTGACAATTCCTTTATTTATTTATTTATTTATTTATTTTTTTGTGATACTGAGGATGGAATGCAAGGCCTTAGTCCACTGAACTGTATACTCCAGCTCTTTCTGAAAGTTTTAATTTTGAAATAAGATCTAAGTATACAAGTTGTCTTGGCTACACTGGAACTTCTAAACCTCCTTCCTCAGCCTCTCACAGTGCTGAGTTTGCAGGCAGGAACCACTATATCCTATTAGAACTGCGTCATTTTTGATGCAGAGATCATATCACAAAGTCAAACAATTCTCCTTAAAGAATTGTAAATGAGACCATCAGTAATCATTTTCAAGCATACTTTTAGTCATTAAAGGGCTAGAATTAGTTTGCATAGCCCAAGCATTCAGTAATAGAGTTTTTCACACATCATAAGGTTGAATACACAAAAATTTATTATTAAAAGACCATTATGTATTAATGGATTAACAATATGAAGGGAGAATTATGTTAGTAATCAATTCCAGAGCACTGGTGTTTTTTTAAGAAAGTAATTTGGAATATAATTATTAGTGCAAAATTTGGCTATTTCATTATTAACCCAAGTGCACATCACACACACACACACACACACGCACACACACACACACACACACATGTCCACACATCCCCACATAGGCATGTGACAACTCCCTTTTGCAAATGACTTTTCAGGACAGTGAACAGATGTCTTGGTTCACATATACTTTATACTAAAAGTCTTCAGTTACGTGCGGTTTAAGTTGTATGTCATTCTGCCTTTCTAAAAATTAACATTCCACATGTTTCTTTTGTGTTCTTTCTTTTTTTGTATTTTTAGGGAAGGGTCTACAGGGTGTTCAGAGTCTCATTACTAGATCCAACTCGTAGTGATTCACCTGTTTACAGCCTCCAAAGAGCTGGGATTACAGGCGCAGGCACCACCATGCCCAGTCTCAACTGTAGTCTCAGGGGAGCCTTGGGGGTGGGGGTGGCATGTTAGGCCAGGGAGTGAAACCCCTGGCCCCTGTGCCTGCCTGCAGGTTCTTTAATCTGCTGAGCTATTTTCCACACATTTCTTTATGATTCTTTTGAAAATGTTCACGTGGAGCATGGACGAATATATTCCAAATTTCTAATTAGAGTGATATTAGTAGGACGAGAGAGCTTTACGTTGCACTTATTTAAGAAGATTCATTAGAAGAGTGCTTCTAAGCACTCATTTGTTTGAACTGTTGGAAGTTAATCCGCTAGAGTGAGCTTAAATAAGCACTGGTGAGCCTGCAAGATACACTGACACATATTCCAGGAAAAGCATGCTAGAAAATTGTGTTCTAAAATGATCTGGGTGTGATGATGCACACCTGTAATATCAGCATTTAGGGTGGCTAATGCAGGAAGATCCCTGTGAGTTTGAGACCAGCCTGTGTTATAAACTGAGTTCAAGGCCAACCTGAATTGCATAGTGAAATCCTGTCTTGAAAAGATCAATGGGAAATTTTGGGTTAGCTCAGTGCTTTATGTGTCTGCACAGGCAATCCCAGTCAGGCACAGTGGACAGTTGGTGGTTTGATCTCCACGCCCACCCTTATGGCAGCCTGAGCCAGCCAAAAAAAAAAAAAAAGAAAATCTTTCTCAAATTTTGGACTGGGGAAATAGCTTAGTAGAATAAGTGCTTGCCTGGCTAGGGCAGGGTCCAGAGTTCGATGCCTGGTACCTAAAAAAAAAGATCAATCAAAAAATCAATCAATGAAAGAAAGAAAATTGTGCCCTAAGCCAATCAGCAGGATTTAATAAATGGCACAGCAGACTTTTTGTTATTATGCTTTTTGTTTTTAAAGAGATGAGTTCTACTAAATGGATTTTTAAAATGAAATTATTGGGAAGTGTTGATCTTCATGTTTCTGGAAATTTTTGTTTTCAAAGAAATTCCTTTATTATTATTATTATTATTATTATTATTATTTTTTTTTTTTTTTTTGCTGTACTGGGGATTGAACTCAGGACCCTGGGCTTGCCAGTCAAGCACTTATTCTACTGAGCTACCTCCCTGGCCCCTCTGGAGTTTGAGAATATTTCCAAGCCAAGAAAGTCCACATTTTCCTGCTATCAAATGAGTGTCATATTTTACAGCAGTGATGGTGAATTTTTGAGAGCTTTCAGTGGTTGGTTCAGAGTCTGCTGCAGCACGCCTGCCATAGACTTGCTACCACTGTCCTATAGGGAATTGTAAAAGCTGGAAATTTGATTTCTATCACCCCTGCTAAGTCCATATATGACTCCTTATAGAATAACCTGTGGTACCTTTATATAAATTTACTTTTACCTTATTGATTTAGTTTGTATAGTGAAAACAGAGAAGGGTGGAGGCTAGTCCTGTGGATGTTACAGAAGAGCTGCTCAATCTCGGACACTTCTGTTCCTTTGGATTTGTTTTTCTCTCAATGTGAAATGCATACGTTTGTGTATAACAGTGATTTTCAAACTCTATTGAGATCACCAATCACATACGGAGCTTGTCAGGATGGCCTTACCTGGATTGTGATCTAGCCGGTTTGACCACATTCCTGATACTGGCAGTCCAGACTATAACCATTTTCTCTCTGCTTTTTAAAGTTTATTTTTACTATTTCTTTAGCACTCTTTATTATACCTCCACTGGTTTCATAATGTAAATACTATACATTGAACAAATTAAATGTCAAAATTTTTATTACCGTAGTTAATAGTGGGGATTTCAGGTGTTCAGAATTTTTTTTTTTTTTTTTTTTTTGGTTAACATTCAATGCAAAAGTACTAGATGGTGTATAATTCTAGAGTAGAATTTTAAATATTTTTATATCTTTTTATCTGAAGTAATAATTAAATTATGATCTTAAAAGTGCCTGAATCACAAACAACAGCAGCAGCAGCAACAACAACAACAACAACAACAACAACAACAACAACAAACCATTTCCTCTCTTGAGTAGGGATAAATCTCTTGCTAGTCTAAGGCCATCCTCCCTGGGCACAACACTAACATATCTCATATCTCGTTTCTTAGAAATGACCCAGAAAAGTAATCCTCTGACTCTCATACGTATCATTTTCCTCCTCTTTGCAGACCAGAATTTGCAGAATACAAATATAGCCTTATTTCTTCTATCTTAAAGCTTTCCTTCTGGATTTTACTTTTCTCTCTACTTCCTAAGCTATTTCTTTCCTTTTCTTTTACTACAGTAACACTAATAATAATTCCAGATAGTTTACCTGTGACCATTTTCATGATGGTCTACCTCAGGGAGAAATGCATTAGGAGTAACATTATTTCAGTTATATAATGGTGAGAATAGCTAACAGTTGCTGGGTGCTTGTTATACTGCATTTTCTAAGTGCTTTCACCTTTTGTTAATCCCTTTAATCCTAGAAAGTCAGTAATTTTCTTTGGCCTTTGACTCTAATTAAGTCTTATGGCTAAAATTTTGCTCTTTAAGATGAACTTTCAATAAGTTCTCATTAAAGTTGAGAATGAGATTGTGTTAAACTGATAAATTGATCTTGGGGACGGTGGTAGACTGCGTTCTCATTGGTGTCTTTATAACGTGATAACTTGGTATTACTGCAGAACATCTGTTAAGTGTCTCTTTCAGACTTAATTTTTTAAGAGCAGTTTTATTTGAACAGCAAAATTGGACCGCAATTTTAGAGAGATCCCACATATACCCAGCAGCTGCTGGGTCTTTTTGCGATAGAAAGCTCTTCTTTTTGTCAGTTGCTGTCAAACTGTTTTTCAAAGCAGCTTTGCCACAGTGAGAGTTCTTATTGTTCCAGTTTTCTCAGTATTTCGTATTGTCAGGGTTTTGGGATTTTGTTTATTCTAAAAAATATATAGTGGTAACTCATAGGCGTTTTAACTTGAAATTCCTGTTGGCGTCTAATGTTGAACATTTTTTCATATTGTTATTAAATTTCTCTTTCAAAAATTTCTTTTGATAAAGTAGTTCTCTCCATGTGCGTTCTACATGAGTCACAGCGATACTCCTCAGCATACCATATGCTTGTGTGGGATCCCTACTGTGCCCCATCAAGAGGTGAAATCTCATTTCCCTCCCCCTCTGTATAGGTGGGTTTGTGACTGATAACCAACAGCTTGTACTGAAAATGGTGCTGCCTGACTTCTGAGGCTAGGCTTTTTATGAGATAAAAGGAACCTCTTTTCCTTCCAAATCTAGGCCACAGCGCAGCTCTCTCTTTCTTTTATCTGAAATACTCACTTGAAGTACTTTCTGCTGCCATTCAACCATGCTGATTGCGTTGAGGCCCTCTTTTTATAAGGAAGTCTAAGCTAGCATATAGCGATATCACTCGTAGAAACCCGAAAATTACTCAAAGAGAAAAAGATATCAACTTTGAATTATTCCTGCTCCCTGTTTCGACTGCAGCCACTATCGGACTGTGAGCTCAAGAAAACCCTGAGACAAAAATCTTCTGAGTCTTTTCTGAAAGGCTGACCGTAAGACATCACGGGAGACTGCAACATGTTCGCTGTATTTGTAAGCCACTAAGTTTTGGGGTCCTTTATTACATAGCAATAAATGTTAGAAAAAATTTATTTCTAAAGTTTTAACTTTTCAAATACTATTGTAAGCATTTTAAAAATTAAATTGTTATTTTTGGCTGTATAGTGACCTTTATCTTTTGGTAATTTATGTGTTATACAACTTATGTATGTGTGCACTATACAGTGTAATTATACTTCTAAACTCCTTTTTATCAGGGTTTTCATCTCTCCCCAAATGAACACACAACTTAAACTATTTTGAAAACTGACCTTCCCACTTGTTACTGCCACTAGTTGAATTTTGCAAAATAATATTTACGGAAATGATAACGTTGCATTGTTATCATTTTGTAGAAGAGAATGGAAAAAAATCAAAACATGAATATTAGTGATAAAAGACACAAATCTCCTAAGATCAATTGTAATTGGGGCAATAATGGAAATAGAGTTTCCAACAGCCCAAATCCACCTCAATTGAGTACTCATGGTACAAGAGCACTTGTGATAAATAATGAAGGAAATGCAAAACATTAAAACATATATATATATATATATATATATATATATATATATATGGCCAGGGAGATAGCTCAGTAGAATAAGCACTTGCCTGGCAAGCGCAGGGTCGTGAGTTTAATCCCTGGTATCTCAGAAAAAGCATATATATATATATATATATATATATATATATATATAATACTAAATTTGCATATTAATTTTGTAAATTAAACGCTGGTCAAGCAATGGCCATAACTCATCCAGATGGCTGACACTGACAAAAGTTCTACAAAACACTGTACCCATGTACAGTGTTTCAAGGTTCATCCTGAAGGGATTTGACTGACTTTGTCAGATACAAAAGTTACATGTTTTGTTATATAGGTCTTGCTTTAACTTGACCTTAACCACCCAGCAGAAAAGTATAACCATGAAGCATAAAAAGTAAACTAGATTAGTATACTGAGCTTTGTAAAAGGTTCAAGTCAACAGCTTCCAACATTGCTAGTTTTGCTGATAACCCATTACTATTATGGAATATTGGACTATGTATACAACTACTTTCTGTTAGCTCAATGAGAAGAAATATTTGTACCAATAGTGTTTAGAAAAGTTATCATGTCTGCATCTTGTACTCGGAACAACTACTATGAAGACAACAATGTGAATTGTATTCATTATTGTGGCTGAGCTATCTCTCCAGCCCTCCCTCCACCCCCATCTCTCTCTGTACTGGAGATTGAATACAGGGGCACTCTAACACTAAGATATATTCCAGTCCTTTTCTATTTTTTTTATGTTCGGGTAAACTCTAAACAAGGTGTCTAGTAATGCTTTGAACTTTTGATCCTCTGGCCTCAACTTCTTGAATAACTGGCATTACAGGTAGGTGCTGCAATGCACAGTAAACATAAATTATTTCTTAATTCATGTGCATTTATAAAATTGTATTAATTTAAAAATGCAAACATTTTTGGTATGGCATTGAAATAACCACCATTACTTTATTTGGGTTATTATGTATTAAGATTTATGCATCCAAATATGTAAGAGAGTATATATGATTTGCCAACTATTTAATTGCTTCTTGTATTTATACTGGAAATATAGAAATTTTTAGAAGTATCAGAAGGATTGGATTGCTGCTGCTTCATCTGACTGGAGAAGCCACCTTCGAAGGCTCATGCTGTTTTGGAAGACTGGTCCAGCAATTAGCTATGCTTAGGCTGCTTCTACAGATTGGAAAGAAAGACAGGTGCACTAGCAGATCAGAAGAGAAAAAGAAGGCATGAGTTGTTATTTGACCTTTATTTTAGCTAGTGCCAGTGATTTGACTGATAATTATGTTTATGCCTATCTTGCAATAGAACATAAACTCCTTACTCTATCTCTGAGCTTTGGTCGAAGTAGCTACTGTTAGAACCTTTGAAAGAAATCTAATTAATAAGATTATGCTAATTAGCCTCAAGGTTTCTTTTTAGCACATGTGTATGGAGGCAGTCCCAAGGCTTGGGAAAAAAGAGTAAGTGTGATGTTAAACAGGTCACTTTAGCTAAGTGTTTGCTAATGATGTTGTAGGATGTCTGAGTTCCAAAGGTCCTGTAATAGTTTTTATTTATTTTTAATTTTTTATATATGTAGTACAGCATCTACAGGATCTCATTCCACAGATCAGACTCATAGTGATTCTCCTGTTTTCAGCCTCCCAAGTGCTGGCATTACAGGTGCACGCCACCATACCCAGTTTCAGTCACTGCCTCAGTGCCCCAGGGCTGGAGCCAGCACAGCAGCCAGGGATTGAACCCATGTCCCTGCATCTGCCTAAGCAGGCACTTTCACCTATTGAGCTATCTGGCCTGCCCAGTCCTATAATATTAGCTAAGCGATTGTGCTGACAAAGTGAGCACAGTAATATTAACTGAGTACCATATAGAAACTTCAAGAATAATTCTGAATCTTTTGATTATGAGGCTAAAAATCATGTAAAGATTAGTAAAGGAGAATTACTGTATGTATAGAATGTTTAATGACATACATCTCAGGGAGGCTATGCTTTTGGGAAACCTGCCTCTAAGAAGGTTGTGCAGGAATATCTGAATAGAAGCACACAGATAAATGTGTTTGTATTGTTAAGTATGAGTAATGCTAGTACCAAGATGTTATTTCTACTCATAAGACTCATTGTTTGCAAATACTAAACCTATCCAATAAGGTTTACTTACCTCAAATAATAGTGATATTTAGCCTGTAATACTAGCAGTTGGGAGGCTGAAAACAGGAGAATCACTATGAGTTGGGTCTACTTAGTAAGACACTATAGACCCTGTCCTAAATACATAAAAAAATAGTGATTTTTTTTAAGAAAATGATGCAAAATTGGCTGACAAATACAGAAAGAGCTATTTCTTCTGTGAATGAAAATGAGTTGCCTTACCAGATGGACAGTTAAAAATTGTTTTAGGAAAATAGTGTTACCTAATTTTGAAAGTAGGCTTTACAGGAAACAAAGGCTATTAGAACGAAGGGCTAGGAAGCTGATTCAACAACTCAAGGAGGAAAGGACTGGTAAGATCTTTCAGAAATACTAGTTCTCAAATTTAATTTAACTAAGTTTTCTTTCCCTTGAAAGTAATTAAGAGTGAAATGATTCAGTGACATGGAGCAGAAATCAAGGCTCCTGTGAATGGCCTGTTGTAGGGATGAAGTGTGGCCGCCATGTGTGTAAGATGTCGGTTTTACATTTCCCTAATTCTTGTGACATGAATAAGTTCTGTCTATTATACAGCAGGTGTCTTTCAAAGATCTATTGATTGTGCAAGTCACTGTAGCAGGTGAGAAGAGGAAAAGTTTATGGAGGCTGTTGTTTTTGACTGGTCTCTTGCACTAGACTCCAGCAGGACAAACCCAACCAGAATGGAACCACCTGTGCTAAGAGCCCCATTCAACTTTGAATGAAGGTAGTTTTGCCCTAAACCAGGACAAGCCTATCAACCTGAGTCTGCATAATAAGGAAGCACTTTCTGTTTTAATCCCAAAAGGACAGAAACTTTGCAGTCAACTTTTTCATTTTTTTGTCTTGCTATCTCTGTTTTCTTCAGTTCCAGACTATAAAACTAACTTGATCTGCTCAACTACTTGGAGTGCTGCCTTATTCTAGAATTGCATATAAAAGTCAACTAAATCTTTAGCTAAATTTATTGTAATTTTTGTCATTTGATGTAAGTGCAACATAAAATTAAAATAAGACATGATTGTCTATTGTCAGTGAGCTTGGGTTTAAATGCTGGGTCTGCCATGAACAAGCTCACTGCTGAAGTTTATTTCACCTGCCCAAATGTAAAAGGGAGATCACATTCATTGTACTCACTTCATCAGGGTTTAGGCATGGGAAATGCTTAGCAGAGTGTATGGTACCCAGTAGAGATCCCATAAATGTTCTTTGTTATTAAAGTACAGTGATGCACAGGACAACGAATGAAAATCATGGGCTACTTTCAGTGAGAAGCTTGATGAACTTATAGCTCTGTAAAGGCGATGAAGCAGATACAAACACAACTATAATTTTTTTCTCAGTATTGACTTAATTTTAGTGATGTCCACAGGTATGAGGCCATAAAAGCTTTGATTGTATTGTTCCAGTAATTTATAAAAGTGGAAAAGCCTTCATGATACAGTATTTTGCAGCAATTTGTATGGCAAGATCTTGGACTACGTGCGTGGAGCATACTATAAATTTTGAGTTATGAAAGGACCTCTAATTATTACTTATATAAAATGATACAATAAAATGATGGAGAAAAATCACTGCACCCAAAATCAGAAGACTATGCATGAGCTAGGGAAATGAACCCCTCTCTTTCCAAATTGGTTGTGTTGTGAGCTCTAGACAACTGACTTGCAAATATATTTAGAAGCCCAAACCCATCTGCATATTTGAAAAGGTTGGTATGAGATTTATGGTAGGTATAGGAGTGGCTCAGTGATTCCAGAAAATGTTGAGATTTCTAATTAGAAGTTCGAAAATATTATTGGTTTATTTTCTTATTTTTTATTTTTCTATTATTTTTTAAATGTATTTTTTGTTTTGTTTTTATTTGTTTGCACAGGGTCTCACTAGGCAGCTTGGACTCATAGCAATCCTCTTGTTTTCAGCCTCCTCAGCACTGGGAGGTGCTACCACTCCCTGGGGTGGGGCTGGCCCGGCATGTGCTGGGAGGGATTGAATCTCAGTCTCTGAGCTTGTCTAAACAGGTGCTTAGTCTGCTGAGCTATCTCTCCGGCCACTTGTTTTTATTTTTAAAGACTGAATAATAGTAATAAGAAAAATAGCATTGGAAATGGTACAAAATTTTCCTAAACAAAGTAATAGGAATTCAATAATGGTTACTGTATTGCATGATGTTTTCTTCAAATCAGTTCTTCAGGTTACCAGATATAAATGTGCAAAATTGGTTTAAAGACAAAGCAAAACAACAACAAAGTGTTGTAAAAAATTAAAAAGAAAAAATAATAGAAATAAAAACAATAAAATTTTAAGCATTAACTGTTCCTTTCAAAAGATTACCAGAAATTGGCTGTACAATTATAAACTATCCTGTATATATACATGAACATATCCTGTCCCCTTCTTTCTTTTGTCCTTTTCTCATCCAAGTTTTTCCTTCCCATTGAGCAAATCATTCCCTTTCCTAGTATCTATTTACGTTTCTGATGTTATTTATTCTTTCTGGCTCTTCTGCTACTTTTCTGTTTGGTGTAGATTGAAAAAAGCAGAGCCGCAGCCTATGCAGCCACAGTGACCACTCTTTTGGATGAACTGCTTTTTAAAGTTTATTTTAACCTAAGAAAGCTATATAAAACAGATCACGGCCTCAGCATTTCCTTAAGAAAAATATTCTCCACTGTCTTTCTTAGCTCCTCAGACTTGCTCTTTGCTGAAACACAATATTGCTAGAGTGTAGATCTGCTAAATTTACTGTGGTTTCCCAATGATACCATGCTATTTTGACCTTCCTGCCCCAGACCATGTACTTACCCTCTCTAGGGAACATTTTGCTTTTATATGCTCACATTTGATTCATTCATTTTCTTTTGCTCTGGCTTCAAAACTAACTTCAATGACTCAGGAGTCTGATGCATTTGTAGCCAGTGTCTACCGCAGGCTTCCTTACAGAAGTGTTTGTAGTAGATGTAGAGGAAAAAATAAAATTGTAAAGGAGAATCCCATCCTTTTTTATTACCTCAAGTATAAAATTGACTATAATATGAGAACGGTTAACTAGGAGATTATACTGTTATCTATTCTAAGAGTGGAAGGTAAAAGTATTTTCTTTCAGGGGAATGTTGTGGAGAATGAAGGTGAACTTCAAGCAGGAGATGTCACTGAGCTAGATCAAAAAGCCTGGGGTTTAACTGGGCAATTTGCATGCAGAAGGTAAGACCTGACAAGCACATAGAGATAGGGAGGCTCAAGCTAAATATTATTTTTTCTACAAAACGAAGTCTCCCATCAGCTGTAAATGTCCCTCATTCCCCAGGGACACACACAAT
Source organism: Capromys pilorides (assembly GCA_004027915.1). Classification (NCBI taxonomy): domain Eukaryota; kingdom Metazoa; phylum Chordata; class Mammalia; order Rodentia; family Capromyidae; genus Capromys; species Capromys pilorides. The sequence continues at coordinate 18,278 of PVKN010006043.1, forward strand.
CAAGAGGCTGATCAGTTCTGTGGACTTTTGAGACTTTATGAGTTCTACAATCACCATGACAGCCAGTGATGTACTCTGAGCATCAATTAAGGTTTCGATGAATGAGCACCCAAGGCTCTCGAAGTAGATTTCATTCTAAATTACAAAACAAAAGTTGTATTTCATAATAAGGATACTAAAAACCATATCATGAAAGATAGGGGGACAAAGCTTGCTATTGTCATCTTGGCCATAATCCAGATATCTTTGCTCTTTGAGTTCTCATTGGTAAGCTTATCAGCCCCTAGAGGGTTTGGCATTTTTTGATAAATAGTACCTTTTGGTGAATACTGAAACATTCCCTTAGGTGGACTTAGTTGCTTTTTTACTCTGTGCCAAAGGCTTCACTTAGATCTTTGTGTGTCCTCACTGTTCCCAGTAATACCTGGATCACTTCAGTTTTAAGCATGCTATTTTGGATCACTTGAGTCTACCCTGGTGTTACAGTTTCCTAAAGAAGAAGGGATGTGAACTTTAGAACAAAATGGAATTATCTTCTAGGGGAAACAATTGGGGAGAAAAAGGAGCTGTAGATAGCTACCAAATGTGTACGTCTTCTTAAAACATAGAGAATAGATTATCCAACTTTATTCCACTTGTACGCTTTCTAAGCTCCTTTTACACAGCATGCTGGGAAGCATTCACAGACCAGTTGCATAGAGTCTATTTTATGTGTGGATCCACTGGGGCAATGGGTCAAACAAACAAATAAACAAATAAACAAACAACAAATACAAGCCGTTTGGAGAACTTTACATATCAGAGCCAGAAGTCTCAGTTTTATTTGGTATGTAACAAGAAAGGTTCTAACAGGGAGAAATTATGGTATCAAAAACAAGTATTGCTAGATAGATTGATTTAGAAGTTCATCGACTAGGTAATTTGAAGTTGGGAGAGAGTAGTTAGAGTCAGTCTTAGGAAGGCATTCTTATGGCCAGACAAGAGAGCAGGTACTGTAAGAGCAAATAACAATACTATCCACAGAAATTGGAGTCTCTTTTGGCAGGGATCATTTCATTTTTATCTTAGGCTACCAGAGTAGTTTGTCCTACCTGCGTGATTTGTTTTTCAGGACATGAACAAGAATGTCCATTTATTTTAGTATTTCCTGTGTGTAAGATGATTTACCTGTATTCTTTCACAATCACCATAAAAATCAGTGAGCCAAGTTCCAATTTTTCTTCATGCTACAGATGAAAAAATCCAAAACTTACTCAAGTAACACACCTAATATTCCATTATTATGGGAATATTGGGTCCAGGATTGAACTCAGGTCTGCAGCATCAAATCACACATGCTTTTCTTATTACAAAAAGTGAACAGGTTACATTGCATATGTCTTAATTACTTTCCTTATTGCTGAAACACACTACCCAAATCCATGTTTTTGAAGAGGAGAGGTTTATTTTGGCTCAAGTTTCAGCACCAAAAAAACACCAGCATGGCAGAGGGTCATGGTAGAAATGTATGGCAGAGGAAAACCTGCCCTCCTCATGGCAGCCAGGACGCCAGAGAGAAAGGAGAAGGCAGAAAAGGAGGCACACCACGCAGAGCCACACTCCCAAGTGATCCATTGCTTTTGATCAGGCTCCACTTCCTCACAGCACAGTGAGATATAAACTCATCAATGAACTCATTCACCAGTGGCCATAGTGATCCCATGATCCAGTGATCTAAAAGCCCCATGCATAAATACACAAGACCTTGGAGAACATTCAGATATAAAACACAACAGCATGCTCCTTTAAAGATGTTATCTTGTTAAAGGATTTGAAAATACTCTTTGATGAATACAGAACAAACAATTTGACTGAAGCTTGGAAAGGAGCTTTGTTTATCCAGTATTTAGGTATGCTTTCTAATTATGCATTGTTATTAGACAAATTTTAACACCAAACAGAGGTGGGTGTAGGAGCACATGCTTATAATATCAATATTCTGGGAGTACGGAGGCAGGAAGATTGCAAATTTGAGCTCAGTCTGGACAACGTAATTATTCAGCAAGACTGTCTTAAAAAAAAGGGGCTGAGTATGTAGCTTAGTGCAAACATAACATACTATTTTTATTCCTTTGTAACACACACATACACACACAGAATTTCAAAGGCTGTGCCTTATTTATGACAAGCTCATGTTCTAGAGTAAATTTCTACGCAGTTGGCTAAAATCAAGCAATATGTTTAAATGATTTTATTCTTAGAGTCTTTTCCAAATAAAGCTTTCTAACATGATGTATCTATTTAAATCAAGATGTTGGCCCTAGAATAGAACAATTTCCATCAGGACAGTGTATTTTTAAATGACTGCAGCAATACCCACTGAAAGCATTAAAAATGATTTTATTGTATTGTCTATGTGGTAAAAGGCATCTTTAGAAAATAAGCACTATTTCAGCAAGAAAGCTGATTGGGGGCAATCATGTCTTTCCATCAGGCACACAATCATTTTTCTTATTGAGCATCAAGAAAAAAATCAATAGAGAGAACTTACTGGAAATTTTTGTTTTAATATTTTCAAGAGATAAGCATTAGAGAGAATGAAAATATGGTCTCCATGTTAATTAGAATGCATAGTGCCCAGACTCCTTTAAATAAACATGGTGATAATATTTCTTTTAACTTACTTTTTTTGAGGTGTTATAATAAATAAGACTGAACTACTGTCAGTTTGGAATGGCAAGATATACAATGAATCCACATTCTGAGGCCTTTGACTATAGGTACCAGGCCCATCTTGGCATGGCTGTGACACTGAGGGTAGGAGGGGTGTGTCAACACAAAGGCAGAGCCACTAGACCAGAAACATCTCTGATTATTTCTTTGCATGTGATGAACATTGCATGTGTGTGTTCTTGGCAACAGGAAATTTCCTTTCTCTACTTGACTTCTAAACTTCATGAAACCTCCCAATCTCCTACTGATTTGCATTTCATTCAGCCTTCACATCATTGCATGGGACAGATGAGAGCTGTTCTGATGCTATCTGGTGCAAGGGTCATGACTAAGTTCAGGACTTTATGGGAAATCCTGAGAGGTCTAGGATTATAGACCTAGGGAATTGTATATTCATTGCTTCTTTATTTATTTCTTGGCTCCCCAACTAAAAACGGTCCCAGATCATAACAGTGATATTTCATCTCACTCAATCAGAAAAGCAAAACGAAGAAATGACAGCAACAATAATAAAAAATATGAAATTAAATGCATCACATATGTTAACATTCATTTGCTTTATTCAGCAGATGTTTACTGAGAACCTAGAGTGTTTCAGAAACTGTTTTAGGTATGTTAGATATCAAATAGAAACTCCTTCTCCTTCTTTCACCTTCAGAGAGGGCCAAGAGAGGGGAATTTGAGAGCAGACAACAAATCATAATTGTTAATGTTTTAGAAAAAGGAATTTTAGTGGGAGAAGTTCTGGAGTGTTAGTGGAGTTGGGATTTTACAGGTTAAGTGGTTAAGTGTCAAGGTGAGAACTGAGCACTGATTAAAAACTGAGGAAAGAAGCTACTTGAATATTTGAGACAAGGGTGTTGTGGAGGAGGATAAAAGATTGGAAGCAGGAACATGTCTTGTGTGTTTAAAGGACAGGACACAGATGAGGGCAGCTGTATCGAGGCAAGCAAAAGTGAATAGGAGGTGAGGTGTGAGAGCCATAGAAGATTATGGAAGGTAGGGGTGTGTCCTGGTGAGAGCTTCTTCCTTCAGCCCTGACTCCGAATACCTCTGGATCTAACTACCATAGGATCCCAAGCAGGGTTCTAGTCCAAGTAACAAGGTCTGCGGTACATTTTAAGATGATGGCTTTAGTTAATCCCTGGAGAGGTGACTTGGCACTAGGATGCATTTGGAGACTAATCCAGACCGGAGATGATGCAGGCTGTTCATGCAAAGCATAAGAGGTGGTTGGATTCTCGGCTTAGTTTGAGAATGGAGCAAATGGCAGTTAACACCAGAGTGGGTGGGAATTGTCAGAGAAAAATTAGAGTTGTGAAATATTTAACCTTCTTAAGTTTTAGATTCTCAGTACAGGAGCACCCTCTTTTCTGTTATAGTGTCATTGTGACCAATAAGATGATAATTGACATTTACGGTATGGCTGTGAGTACTGGTTCATTTGAAGAGCTGTATATAATAAACTAGTACCTAAAGATATTTGTATTCAAAGTTAAAATCATAATAAAGCCAAACACTCTCTGAGTTCTTTAGGTCTTTTGGTCTTTGAGTGTAGTTTGTATGCAAAGAAAATTATTCATCACTAGGAATTCACAGATGAGGGAGCTCTGTTCTAGTAAAATTCATGTGGGGGTTTCCATAAAGAAGAGAACAATAACATTAGGTTAGTTTTCTAAACTAGAAGTCCTTGCTTTGCATATCATGTGGAGTAATCCTGACTTCTTTGAGGATCACTTTTAACATACTGTCCTCATAGGATGGGTGACACTCACAGCTGTTTGTGTGCTTGTTACCAAGGATATTTTCTAGGCACTAAACTTTATTTTATACAAAACAACAAATTCACAGATGGCATAAGCTAGCTATTATGGTTTACAGTTGAGTGTTGACTTTTGTAAGTTCCTAGTAATGTCTTTACCATAGGCAAAAAATACTCAGTGCCACATGTTGCATGAGTTTTTTAAAAATAGTAATTGATTAATTAATTAATTAATTAATTAATTATACATTTGGTACAGGGTCCTGCTAGCAGCTCAGATTCTTGTGATCCTCTTATGTCAGCCTTGCCAGCACTGCATTATAGGTGTGTACCACCATACCTGGTTTTGGTGGCTGGCACAGGCTCCCAACGTTCTGGGGCCAGCATAGCATGTGGTACTGGGGATCAAACCAGGGTTCTTGTGCTTGTCAGGCAGTCACTTAGACCACTGAGCTATCTCCCCAGCCCTGGGTGACATTTGATGCTCTATGCAGAGCAAGCCTACAGGTAACAAGATGTTAAGATTTCCTCTCTCTTAATTATGCAGTGCTTCACTTTGTCTGCGGCATCTTGGAGCTGTGGTCCAAACTACCCAAGTACTATGAATGCCATTTTTCAAAGGAGCTATGAAGATTTCATCTGCAAAACAGAAGGGCAGTTCTTCCTTAGAGGATTTTGTGATTCTGTCTTGAGGATTCTATTCATAATTGACTGTTACGATGTATACTTTTGGTGGGTCACAGCTCAATAAATGGATGACTGTGGTCGTGAGGAATGGAAATGTTTCATCATTTTCTCTTCTGTGCCATTTTTACTTTACATTCTATCATCAACAAAGTGCAGCCACAGCAAGTCTGACTGCAAGAACAACTTACAAAACATTTCCTCCTTTCCATTTCCACTCAATAATGCATTTGAAATCTATGTTCTTTATTTTTTATTTCCTTTTTCATAGATTCCCTCCAAGTTTAAGCATAAATATTTTATGGACTCTGCTTTGGGTTTCTAATCCACACATACTGCAGCCCTATTTGGTTCATATGTTAAGGATCAATTCCATCCAATATACTTTTTTTTGAGGGGGAGGGGGAAGGGTCTACAGGGTGTTCAGGGTTTCACTACTACATCAGACTCCTAGTGATCCATCTGTTTAGAGCCTCCCAAGAGCTGGGATTACAGTCATTTGCCACCACTCCCAGTTTTAATTGCCACTTCATTGTGCCTCGGGGCTGGGGCTGGCACGGTAGGTCTGGGGATAGAACCCCCTGCTCCTGCTTGCAGGCGCTTCAATCCCCTGAGCTATTTGGCCGGCCCACCAATAATGAATAGCTTCCATTCCTCTCAAACCTGTGTAAATTATTTGTAAGGATAACAACACCCTATTTTACTCAAGGAGTCCTCTGGCCATTTAAAGCTATTTTCAACATGTTATTGGTCTAAGTTTTGCAAATTTTAAATGTATAGGCTGTATTGTAATATACTTTATCATGAATTATTTTTGCAATGGTCATTGGACTAGAGTTGTTTTTTGTTGTTTATTTTTGGGTATTACAAACATTGTTTCGAAGCTCTTTGTCTTTTTTTTTTTTTCTACAGGGTCTCACTACGAAGCTCAGACTCATAGTGATCAACCTGTTTCCTGCCTCCCAAACGCTGGGATTATAGGCGCTTGCCACCGCACCCAGACTCCATCGCCGGCTCAGCATGCTCGAGAGTGGGACTGGTGCAGCAGGCGCGGCCAGGAACCAAACGCTGGCCCCTGCACTTGCCTAAGTAAGAGCTTAATCCGCTGAGCTATACCACCGGCCCTTCAAAGCTCTTATTATCCAGAATGTTTAACGTGTGTATAGTTTTCAGTTCTTATTTGGAAGTGTTTAAAGTAGTTGTTGGAATAGTTTGTAGACAAAAAGTCTATTTAAACATTGAAGAATAAATAAGGAAAATGGATTTTTCTACTATTTTTTTTTTAAGAAGAGAAAGGTTTATTAAACTCACAATATGTAGAGGTTTCACTCTATAGGCAACTGGATCCAAGACAGGCACAGGACAATGGGGAGAGAGAGGGAGGGATGGAAGGGAGAGGGAGGGAGGGAGAAAGGGAAAAAGAGGAGGGAGAGAGAGACACCTACTAATTGTTATAATGGAAAAATGGCATGTTTTTCTGTTTTGAGAGGTTGGATAATTTATTAGTAAAAGCAGAGAGCAAGATGCGAGTGGTTAGATCCTCCTGTCAGCAATTGGCATAATGACCAAATCCTCACCTAACTGTTATGAGGTTCAGTGGCGTCAGAAAGTACTATTTTTGAGTCTTTTATTGACTGTTCATTTCTACTTACTCTTCAGTTTTACTTTGAAGTTTAATGTTTTCCTCCTTTGAAACCTTTCAATTATAATCCCTACTGGTTTTTATATTAATGGTTTCTCTGCTACGAGTACATAATTACTTTTTAAACTAAATAATGAAGTCATTAGCCAAATCTAGCTGCTCTGTTCCTTTCCATTTGCAAGGATAACATTTAATAACTTCAGTTGCATTCCTGGTAACCTCTAGCACCCTTTAGAAAATAAATTCCTGTTGAAGCCAATATGGACTCAACACTAATGATTATTGTATAATCCAAAGTCGCTTCCTGCTGGAAATCCCATCAGAAGATCCTCTCATCACCCCCTGCCTTCCGTGAGGTAGCTCTAACTCCTGTAGTATTACAAACCTCTCAGGAAACTTCTAGAAAAACTGTTCTCTGAGAAGAGTCTAAAACTTTCTTTTACAGGATAATCTACTACTGTTTTGGACTGCTGGACTATATATACAGCTACTTTCTCTTTGTGCAATGAAAAGAAAGATTTGTACTAATGATGCTTAGACAAGAAATCATGTCTGCATCTTGTACTCTGAACAACTATGACAAAGACAACAATATGCACTGTATTAATCATTGTAAAAAATAAACAAAAAAATTATAACTTCCTGCAACATACTTGAGACCTGTCCGATTCAAAGTGACTATTACAATACCCTTCTGCCTCCTTTTCTTGTCTCAGTCAAAATAGTCGGCCTGGATAACCCACACCATCCCAACCTCTAGAACTGGGCCCCCGCCCAGCTCTACTTCATTACCTAGTCTAGTGGTCATTAACCACTTTTCATTATTAATCTCCAAGGGACCATTTTAGACATTGCCTTTCTAGAAAAAAATTCCTCCCTCTCCACAAAATTTTAAGAACTATAGAAATTTCTATGTCAGGGCCAGGAAGATGGCTCAGTGGAATAAGTGCTTGCCTGGCAAGCACAAGGTCCTGAGTTCTATCTCTGGTACCACCAGAGGGGGAAACATTGAAATTTCTATGTCTATTAATATACTGTATATACAATATGTAAGTTATCTACCTATAAAATGCAATGCACATTTTTTTTTTTTTTTACTTCTAAGAACCAATTTTTGCCTCTCTGAGGGCTACAATCTCAGACTTTATTTCTAATCTTTCAAGGAAATATTTCAGGGCTTAACATTTTGTATAGTAATTGGTGTGAACTTTTTCTAGTTACTTTTTCCTTCCAGAGTAGTTGTGTTGGTTTCTATCTGGTTACTATTACTTCTTTAAATCTATCACTGGCTCATTGGCTTCCTGGCACTCTTAGCTTTCTAAAGTGTTCAAGAAAATTTGTGTCTTTAGAGTTCATTTATTAGCAGGATATGTAAAACACTTTTATTTTATTCATTTATTTACTTAGCTTGGGGTGTTGAGAATTGAACTCAGGACCTCACACTTGGCAGGCAAGCAGGCACTGCACTGCTGAGCTATATTCCTAGCCAACAGTATTATTTTAAAATTAATTTTATTAAGGTATATTTTCCATCCCTCATAATTTACCCTTTTCAATTATAAAATTTAATAATTTTAGATAAATTTACAAAGCTGTACTGACATCACCATAAACCCATTTTAGAACATTTTCATCATTCCAATATGATCCACCATGTATATTTACTGATAATTCTTCACCCTAACTCTGTACTAGCACTGTCCCACTAATCTATATTTAATTTCTGTATTTTGGGCACAGTATTCTTTCTAGTTCTCTGCCTAATTGGCAGAAGAGGGAATTCTTATTTTATTTGAGATGTTCATTTAACTTGACTTCATCTTTTATCTATGTTTTATTATGTTGATTAAGTATGTTACATACTCAGGACTACTTTATATGTGTGCTTTTTTTAACTTTTGAGAGAGGTGTTTCAAATTTTCATTAATTTTTAAAAAGCTATTTTAAGTAATTTACCATTATAATTATTGTTTTGCCAATTTTTTTCTTGTACAACTATAAATTTTGTCATTACTTTGAAGCTGTGCTGTTAGAATATATACATATTATGAAATATCTATAGTGAATTTCTTTTTATTACTAGGAATTTTTTTTTCCCCCCCGCAGGACCGGGGATCAAACTCACGACCTTGCACTTGCAAGGCAGGCCCTTGTGCCACAGAGTTATTTCCCCAGCCCCTCGTTTTTAATGTAATACTTTTTTTGCTTTTAAGGGCTACTTTGCTTATGCTAATTTTAATTTCAAATTTTCAGCATCTCTATATGTTAGGTGTATTAACATTAATAGCAAATGGTTCAATTTTAATCCCACTGAATTTGCTATGAAAATCTTTTAATAAGGGTATAATTCATGTTATTATCACTATGTATATCCAGTACCTCACATTTTCTTTTATTATCTTTTTTGTTTCCATCTCTCATATGTTCTTGTCTTTCATTTGATTAAATTATTTTTTACTTTAAAATAATTGTAGGGGCCGGCGAGATGGTTCAGTGGTCTAAAACACCTGCTTAGGAGGGCTCAGGCAACTGCGGGGACTGCAGTTCGATCCCCGGCACCACATGCTGCGCCAGCGCCACCACCAGGGCAGGCTGAGCCAACCACAAAATGAATAAATAAAGAAACAAACAAACACAACAAGCAAACAAATAAATAAATAAATAAAATTTAAAAAAAAATAATTGTAGATTAATAAGAAGTTGCAAAAATACTATACAGAGATACCATGTGCCTATTTTTCAGTTTTCTCCAAGGCTTATATCTTGCATAATCATAGCATAGCATCAAAGCCAGGAAGCTGGCAATGATGCAGTACATGGGTATAATTTTGGGCCAGTTTGTCACACATGTAGCTGTGTACAACTACAACCGTAATCCAAGTCTCAGAACTAAGATGTCACTTGCATTGTGCCTCTATGGTGATGGCACTGCTGTCTCCTTCAAAATCTCCCAGCTCCTGAGAAGTAGTACAGCATTCTAAAGTGCTTGCTTAGGCAAGTTTAGACAAGTGCAGGGACCAAGGTTCAATCCCCAGCACCACATGCTGCACCAGAGCCGGGCCGGCCATAAAAACAAAACAAAACAAAAACAAGTCCTGACAACAAAAATCTGCTTTGTGTCCTGTACATAATGCTATATAGATGGAATTATATAGTATATGACTTTTTTGTAGTACCAGAGACTGAAGCTAGGAGCTAGCATGGAGTTACATAACCAGTTTTATTGGTTTATGTATCTTGAGTTGTCTTTTCTTTGTTCTTTTGAGCCTGGCTTTTTCACTGAGCCCCTAGATTCATCCAGTTTGTTGTTTGCATCAGTAGTTTGCTTCTTCTCCTGCTGGGCAATGTTCCACAATGTGAATCCATTGGCTTATTTAGTGAACAGTGGTGGAGCTCAGGTTCCTTATCAGGTGTCTGATACCCCTGGACTGGGAGGGTAGGTGACAGCTGCTGGTATCAAGGGGTTGAAGTAGGTGGGCGTCTCATTGCTGAAGAAAGGTCTTCCCACTCTGCCTCCTCTACTGCTCAGTGGAGATGGGGAGAAGGGGAGACCACTCATTAGTGCAGGGTGGGGACAGAAAGGCAAAGTCTCCATGTGGTTCCTGTTGCCACTATGTGCACATGTGCACTTCCGGTGCTCAGAAGAAAGTTTCAGCTCTCTACTCATTTCTTTTTGATATCACCTTGAATAGCCCCCTTACAGCTGGCCCTGGATGAGAGTCCAAGCCCCAGCCAGCCCTATTCTGACAGAGTAAGAGCAGGGACATATTTTATTCCTTTCAGTGTCTCCCTCTACTGGGTTGTTATCCTTACAAGATTTTTGTTTCCCTGGATTCCTCTTTCTGGTCCTTTATTCTTTACATTTTTATGCTTTAAAGAGAATAAAGAATAGTGAAAAAAAATTAGAAATGACACAGAATTTCACGAAACAAAATAATAGAAATTCAACAATGGTTGTTATATTGAACAATGTCTTCAAATTAGTTTTCAGATTACAAAATATAAGGATGAAAATAGGTTAAGAAGAAGTTTTTACAAATTTACAAAAAGAAGGAAAAAATTAAGCACTAACTGCCATTAACTAACTGCTCCTTTCAATAGACCAGCAGAAATCAGCAGTGCAATTATTCACACTGTCTTGTATATGTACATAAATATATATTTTTGCCTTCTTTCTTTTGTCTTTTTCTTCATCCTAGTTTTTGCTTCCCTTTGAGCAGAGTCTTTCTCTTTCACAGTATCTATTGTACCTTTCAGATTTTATTTACTCTTTCAGGTTCTTACACTAGTAAGACAATAT
>PVKN010006044.1:0-29372 GCA_004027915.1 Capromys pilorides
CATTATTAAAAAAAAAAAAAAGAAGGTTCCATTATTATTATAAGTTTTTGTGGAGATAAATAAGTAATTGGATTGAGTGGGAATGGCTAAATTTAAGGAGTGGGATCAACCAGAATACCTTGTTTGGACTGGCCATATTAATAATTTTTTACATGAATTTCATATTAATGAATATTAATAAGTGACATTCTTTATGAACATCAGGAGCTGGGTGTGGGCTAGGGGTGTGTCAGCAGTATAGTGCCTGCCTAGCAAATGCAAGGTTGACTGAGTTTGACTTTTGGTATCCAAAAAAAAAAAAAAGCTGAGTTGGACCTTGGGAAAAATCTTTTGCTTAAGCCAGAGCTATCTTAGAATTTAGAACACAATCAGTTTGTCTTCTTCATTGAGAATTTGTGTAGTTCAGGCTGGCCTTAAACTCACTTTGTAACCCAAGCTGGCCCCAAACTCATGGAGTCTTCCTGCCTCAGCCTCACAAGTGCTGAGATTACAGATGTGCACCACTATGCCCAGCTTCACTGTTGAATTTAGACCATACTTTAATCTTAGATTTGACTGCTCCGTAGATAAGAATAGGTCAAACTAGAGCATGGAAATGATAGCAACAGTTAGAATAGCTGTGTCTATTCCCAGTTATTAAATCTATTATAGTTACTACTATAAAATAAGATTAGATTATAATATTATTTAGCCAAGAGAAAAAAATACCAAAGTTCTGTCCTGGATCAGCTCATTTCTCCCCATTGGGTATACGTGCATAGAGAATAGCAGCTAGTGAAGGGATAGTCATTTTAGTCCTTCTCAGCACAGTGTAGGTTCTATACTAGAAATGTGGCCTACATCATCATCTTAATTTTTTAAAAAAAATTTATGTATTTTAGTAGAAGGTCAACAGGATTTCACCACACAGATCAGACTTGTAATGATCCTCCTGTTTTTCAGCTTCCCAAGCTGATTACAGGATTACAGGTTCGTGTCACCACACCCAATCTCAGTTGCCATCTCAGCATGATCTCAGGGCGGGCCCAGGAATTGCTAGAGGAGGAGGAAGGACTTATGACCTTTTAGTTTCCTAATACCAAACACTAAATTGTTTTGGTATCCCAGGCCTCCTCGTTTTGTGTTAACATTGATGGCAGAGTCCTAGAAATAAGGCTATAAATGTGCCACCTAGTGGTTCAGTGTGTCGAAACGTGAATCTGAGCTAGCTAAGTCAGATCTCCTGAAGTTACATATATTGGAGTGACCTGAGCTCTTCCATATATACAGCCTGTGCGTTGTTCTTTTTATTTTTAATTGAAATAACATCTGTAGCAGCATTTCACAAATTGAAAATAGCTATGTCTTCTTAAATTATTAAGTAAAATATACTCATAATAGTCATCTGTTCCTGATACCCCTTGTGTTTCCAGTAAGATTCCTTCCACTCTGTCAGTGTGTGCTTAAGCAGTGTGCACTCAGTTTTAATACTCATGTAAGCCAAATAAAAATTAGTAAGGTCGTCTTGTTTCTCAAAGCTGGGATATAATCCCAGCACGTAGGAGGCTAAGACAGAAAAAAATGACATGAGTTCAAGACCAGCCTGGGATACATAATGAGACCCTGTCTCAGAACAAAACAGGGCCAGCCAGGTAGCTCAGCAGTGGACTAAAACACCTGCTTACGCAGAGCACAGCAGCCGGGTTTGATCCCCTGCCTGCCATGCCGGCCCCACCTTTGGCACATGCTGAGATGGTGATTGAGGCTGGACATGGTGGCGTGCACCTGTAATCCCAGTGCTTGGAAAGCTGAAAACAGGACAGTTACTATGAGTCTGATCTGTGTAGTGAGACCCTGTAGACCCTGTACTAAATACATGAAAAAAACCTCAACAAACTAAAATAAATAAAACCAAAAGTAGTTTGTCTCTCAAATCATTGTACACATCTTAAACCAGATTGTTACCAGCATACATTCTCCTTTAGTAAAAATTAGTTTTAAGCTAGGTATATGGTGGTACGTTCTTAATAGCCCAGCCCTTTGGGAGATTAATGTATGAGGATTGAAAGTTCAAGTCCTACTTGGGTAACTTAAACCCTATCTTAAAAGTAAAAGGTCTGGGAATGTTGAGAAATAACAGTACCCCTGGGTTTGATTGCCATTACCATCCAAAAAACAACAAAGCAGTGAATTTCACGTAGCCTATTACTTACTGATGTTTACTGATCACATATGAGTCACTAGGCATATTGCTAAAACTCGGTCCTGGCTCCTGTAAGAGCAAAATAGTAGGAAATAAACCTGGAAATACAGAAATGCAACAAAATGCAATCACTGAGGCTTCTAGTACAGTAGTCTTGAGTAGCAGCTGGAGAGGTAAGATACAAAGGGAGGAGTAAGAGAGATTGAGAAAAGACTTCACAGGAGTGATAGTTGAGTTGTGTCCTGAAAGTTAAGAAATTGTGTATGAGGAAGATAATGTATACCAGGCAGAAGGCACTTAGACACAAGGTGAGAGTTATAAAACATGGTATGTTCCAGGAACTACTGGTAATTCAGAGAGTTACTGGATTAGAAGTGGTCAGAAAGTAGGCTCTGCAAGGAGTCTGAACTGTGTGTAATAGGCAATGATGATTTTTTAAAAAATTTGAGGTAGGATCTTGCTATGTACTTCAAGTTGATCTTGAACTCACTATGTAGCCTAACCTGGTCTTGAACTTAGGAAGATCCTCTTTCCTCAGCCTCTTGAGTGGTAGGATTACAGGTGTGTACCACTATGCCCAGCACAATGATGATTTTTGACAGAGTTTTTCACAGTTTCATTAAAAATATTTTTTAGTAAGCAAAAAAGCTAAACAAAATTTTGTGCATTGTAGGAAATGGATCAAGAGAATACATAACTGGAGGTAGTAAAAACAGTTAAGGTGTATTGCAGTAGTTTACCCTTAACAGTTGGTAGTTGTTGACAGAAGAGTTGTGGGTGTGGGGTAAAATTAAGGATAATTCCTTGGTTTCTTGTTTCAATAGTAGTGCTACTCATAAAGGTAGGATTATAAGTAGACGAATGACTTTTTAGAAGACCTAGTAATTCTATTTTGACTATATGTAGAGTTCAGGTAGATATGGGTAAGTAGTAGTATTTGTTAGGCTGCTGTATATGTGAACATAGAATTTAGGAGGAAGTCTGAGCTAGAGAGGAGATTTTAAAATCATAAGCATATAGATGGTGGTGAATGAATTATGGCAGTTGAAGAGATCACCCAGAGGGAAGCAAAACTGAATTCATTGATACACCCCCAGTTTTGGAGGAACAGTAAGAGTTCCAAGGAATAAGGGTGGAAGTTAGAGGAGAAAACTGTTTAAAGAGGAATTATGTCACACAAAGGCCAAGAAAAATGAGAACCAGAGAGCACACTTGAGTTTGGTGATTTTGTTTATTGTCCTTTGCCAAAGTCAAGTGGGTAGGTGAGGTGTATTGAGTACAGGGGAATAGGATGGAAGACAAACAGAAACCAAAATGCACCAAAAAATAATAGAAGATGGAGTGTGAGAAAGATCATAGGCTATTCCTCTATAGACCTCAACTACGAAAGGGAGGAGAGATTTGACTTTGTATCACAACTGTAAATCAAGTGCGAACAGAGTAGAGGGTGGTTACAGTAAGTTGGAGTGGGTATAGCCTCTAATTGCTTGATCTCCCTGGCTGCCTTCAGTCAGGGCTGGTGTACACAGAGGAAGAATGGCAGAAGGAATGGAATGAACTAATCAAGCTTGCCTCAAGTGAGCCACGAATGCATCTCGGTACCAATGGAGCCAGTGGTGGAGGGTGAGTATGGCTAAGTCAGGGGGCAAGAACTGGTCTTTTTGAGAGTCCTCATTGGACTAAGATCCCACAGAGAAAGGCTCTGTGTTTTCAGTTAAAAGGAAAGAGAAGGGCCATGCAGGAACACCCTATGTACAGCATATTGTGTTCTAGAGACTTCAGTGCTTAGTGTGGCTAGGCTGGAGTATGTGGTGCAAAGTGATAACTGAGATTGGGCAGTCCACATTTCATGTGCCATGCCAAGGTTTCTTTTGTATCGTATTAAGCAGCAGATACATGTCCCATCTGGGTTTTGGGAAACTGTGGGATAAATGACGGGAAAAAAAAAGGATAAGGAAGTATAGATTTAAGACAATAAAACATACCACCCAATTGGAGTGTATGGACATTTAAAAGACAGCCAATATGCAATATCTGAGTGTTCATTTTTTTTTTTGTTTCAATTTGTTTTTTGTCTTTGAGACAGGATTTTGCTGTGCTGTTCAGGCTGGCTTTGAACTCACCTAGTAGCTCAGGCTGGCCTTGAACTCACAGCAATCTTCCTGCCTCGGCCTTTCAATTTGGGTATACACCACCACACCTGGTGCTGGTTTTACTGAAATATATATGAATGAAATAATGCTCAGGATTTGCTTCAAAATAATGTAGTGGGAGTGGGAAAGGATAAGGAAATAGATCAAGATATATTTGACACAGAATTGGCCACCAATTTATTATTGTTGAAGCATTGTGGTACATAAGAATTTAGTGTGATTTTTGTTTGTTTAGGTTTTAAACCTAGGGCCTTAGGCATTCTAAGCTTATACTCTGAGTTCCCCTCAACCCATAATAGTCTCTCAAGTATTCAGTGTGTTTAAAATTTTGAAATGTTCCATAGCAGAAAGTTAAATATGATTACCTTTCTAAACTTTATTATATATAGGAATAATCTGGGAGAATTATTTTGAAAAGCAGTTTTCTGGACCCCTACCCCCAAGAAAGTATGGCTGAGTAAGGCCGAGAAAGCCCAAGTTTGTAACAAGTACTCAGTGCTGAGTAACATTGTTTTGGGGTTTGGTGGGAGAGCAAATCTATGTATTTGAACACAAAACACCAGAGCGATTAATGGAGAGGAGAGCAGTGAGGTTACAGGCAATTGTAGTAATAATCTAAGCAAGAGGGCCCTTAGTGTGAGCACGATGGTAGAATGAACATAAGTCAGAGGGCACAGATATAAGAGATACACAGCATCTTTAATAAATGACAAGAGGACCAGGAGATGGTCCCAAGTGTGAGCTGTGTCATACGGGGACCAATTCCCCACCATCCCTACTATGAATGTGATTGTTAGGTATTGCAAACATGGACTACTAAAAAGATTTTTAAAAGAGCGTATAGGGGGCCAGGGAGATAGCTCAGTGCTTGCCTGGCAAGCGCAATGTCCTAAGTTCAATCCCTGGTACCAAAAAAAAAACAGAGAGCATATAGGAAATGGGATTAAGCAAGTTTAATTGATGCTAAGTGATAAAGAATAGTGAAAGCCAGGTGTGATGGCACACACTCATGATCCTAGTACTTGGGAGGCTGAGGCAGAAGGATCACCGTGAGTTTGAGACCAACTTGAAATGACATATAATAAGACCCTGTTTCAAAAAGATGGAAGGAGGGGAAAAAAAGTAGAACAGAAAATGTTTCTCCTGTTGTGATTAAGCTTCTAGGTTGTGGTAAGGTCCTTAAATAAGAACATAGGAAGAGGAGCTGGGCTTTCTTTTGCATGGCATAATGAATTTGATGTGTGAGTGTTGTGGTGGGAAAGGTAAGCAGGATAGGGCTAATGTGGTTGTATTCAGCTGTTGGCTTGAGAATTGGGGAGGTTTGTTGAGCAAGACAAATATTAAAAGATGAGGATTACTTCAAGATTCCTAGCACTGTGCCGGGTGTGGTGGCACACACCTGTAATCCCAGCCCTTGGAAGGCTGAGGCAGGAGAATCAATGTGAGTTTGAGACTGGCCTGGGCTACAAAAGTGAGCTCATGGCTAGGCTGAACTCCATAGCAAGACCCTGTCTCAAAAAGACCACAAAAAGAAAAAAGAAAGAAAGATTACTAGTACCACTTTAACTCCAGAGCCTTTGAATTCTAAATTCTTAACATTTTCCCATTGGAGAGATGATAGTAAAAACAACCATGATATTATAAAATGATCGGTTCTATCAGTGGTAGCCTTACATAAAATGGGAAACCAGGAAAGAACACTCCTATTTTACTTTGCTCTAGGACTAGTCTTCAGGGTCTCTTACTGTGTTTTCTTCCCTCCCTTCTGCTGTGCTCCTTCCTCTCTGCTGCAATTTTAGGGTGGAGAGCTCTGAGGAGCCTGTGTATGAGAGTCTGGAAGAGTTCCATGTCTTTGTCCTTGCTCATGTACTCAAGAGGCCAATAGTGGTTGTGGCAGACACCATGCTGAGGGACTCTGGAGGGGAAGGTGAGTGAGCTCATCCATCCTCACTGAAGCCCAGTGTCCTCCCTTGCAGTCCTCTGTTGAGCACTGGGAGGAGGGCGGGAAAGGGGGACGTATAGATAGCTAGAGAAGAAAGGAAAAGTGGGAGTTAGAACAATGCAGACTTCTTATGAGATGCATGGTAGAGCCATTGGGATTTTTTGACAAGGCTTTTTAGGAAAAAATTATTAACAAATTGAAATGAAAGATGGGACTAGGTTGGCAGACTGAGGTGGAAGGATTGCTCACTAGCTAAGGTCATAGTCTTAGTGATGATCTTGGTTTTCTACAGCATTTGCTCCTATTCCCTTTGGGGGAATCTATCTGCCCTTGGAGGTTCCTGTCAGCCAGTGTCACCGATCTCCTCTGGTGCTCGCCTATGATCAGGCCCACTTTTCTGCACTTGTGTCCATGGAACAGAAGGAAAACGCCAAGGAACAAGGTCCTAGATGCAGCATCTATCTCTAGTATCGTTTGGTGTGCAGTATTTTCACTTGGGGATAGGAAAGTGAGGGCTAATGCACAAGGAAAGAATTAATGGATATGCAAACCCAGATAATATATGTTGATACTGTTTTATTAGGTTTTCTTTTTGGTCTTGTTTTTGAGAGAGGATCTTGCTATACTTCTCAGGATGGCCTCTACCTCATAGTGATCCTCCTGCCTCAGCCTCTTGAGTGCTGGAATTACAGGCACACCACCATACTCAGCTTAGCAGAGTTTTCTTTTTTTGTACCAGGGATTGAACCCAGGACTTTGTGCTTGCCAGGCAGGTGCTTATGCCGCTGAGCTGTCTCCCAAGCCTCAGCAGAGTTTTCAAATTTAAAGTATGAGGAGTATGAGGCATGTGCATGAAGGTTATGGAACTTTCCAAATGATGCTTTGCTGCATTTATTTTAATGACTTTGAATTCTCTGAATCCATATAGCTGATGCGAATGCAACAAAAGTTACATGGACTAGCTGGGTATGGTGGCACACACCTATAATCCTCAGCTTGGGAGGCTGAGGCAGGAGGATCAGTGCGAGTTTGAGACCAGCCTGGGCTACAGAAGTAAGCTCAAGGCCAGCCTGAACTACATAGTGAGACCCTGTCTCAAAAAGACAAAAAAGGAAAAAAGAAAGTTACAGGGACTGATGAGGTCATGGAGAACAGTGTCCTACATTGTGTGCTGGGTGGTAGGGGAAAACTGGCCTATTGGTTTTTAATGTTGGGGGTAATTCACCTGGAAGCATTGAGAAGTAGCTACATTTAGAGGCCTGTTTTGTCTTAGTCAGCCTGTGTTCAGATGCTCTCCTTTCCCAAGTCGCCTTGACACCATGTTTTGTTTTCCTTCTCAGCTCTGATCCCACTTACAGACTCAGAGCAAAAGCTGCTGCCTTTGCACTTTGCAGTGGACCCAGGAAAGGGCTGGGAGTGGGGCAAAGATGACAGTGACAATGTCCGATTGGCCAGGTGAGGCAGTCCCAGCCTTTCCATCTTGCTTCATAGCAGAGATTTTTTTTTTTCCAAGTGCATGGTGTTGGGATTTTTCCTTAGCTCAAAGCAACACACTCATGTTCCAGTTCCAATTTGATAAAATGGCGAGGTATGAGCCAGGTTGGTTACCAGGCTTTGTTTCTTTATGAAAGTTATGAGTCCTGGGGTCTCAATTTGTTCCTTTGTTCCAGTGGGAAGAGTGAGCCTTTATTGATACACTCCAGAATTACCAAAAACCAGTCAGCAGAAAGAGAATCAAATCATTTTATGTCAGCCCATATAAGAGGAGTTGGTTTTTTTTTTTTTTTTTTTTGGTGGGACCTGGGTTCAAACTCATGACCTTACGCTTGCCAGGCAGGCACTTGTGCCATGGAGCTATCTCCCCAGCCCCGGGAGTTTTAAATAGTGGATTGAAATACTTTGCTCTAGGTTTTTCCCTTTCTGGAATTTAAGCAGCAAGAAGAATATATCCCTTCTACTCCCATATCCACTTCCCTGTAGCCTGCTTAGCCTCTTCTCTTAACTTCCTCTGCAGCTTCCCAATGAAGAGCATAGGAACCTAAAAGTACTGCCCTTCCTTTGTGCTTGGTATTTCCTCTTTGGACCTCTGTACCTTTGGGAGCTGTCTGGCTGAGTTTGGTTTTAAAATCCAGTTTATGGCTTTTTAGAAATAGGTTCTTACCTAATTATCAAAACCTTCTTCTAAATAATACTTAAGTCATAATAATGATTCCTGTTTAGTATTTTTTGTTTTCTAGACACTGTGCTAAGCCCTTTCCAAACACTTTTATTTTATTTTATTTTTTTATATTATGACCGGCTCATCCTGCCCTAGGGGTGGGGCTAGCACAGCATGTGGTGCCCGGAATCGAACAGTGGTTGCCTAAGCTTGCCTAAGCAAGCGCTTTAGGCTGCTGAGCCATCTTGCCGGCCCAACACTTTTATTTTAATCTTTATGGTAATGCCACAGGATAAATATTGTTACCAATACCCTTTATGGACCCCAACTGACTTTCAGGGAAGATCCCAAAGCTGTAATTCAAATTGAGTTGAATCCTAAGCCAATGAGGACTCAGTTGTTCTTCCCAACTGTATTGTACTGCTTTGTTTTCAAATATGACCACAGTAAGTTTTTAATTCTCTTTTTTCTTTTTTCCACAGTGTAATTCTGTCCCTGGAGGTCAAATTGCATCTGCTGCATAGCTACATGAGTGTAAAATGGATCCCACTATCCTCTGATACACAGGTGAAGGTGTCTCTCACCCTGTCCTCATGTGTCCTCACATTCAGTGACCGGGACAGCCAGGAGATCTGGTGGCACTTGCCTTTTGAGTCTCTCCTTAGTTTAATTTATGAGTAGGGTTAGGAATAACTGAAAAATGTTAGTAAGTAACAAGAACACCTTTCCCTGCCTTTGTACCTGTTAATCCTCTCTGGGGTCCACATCTCTCCAACCAGGCTCTGCATTCTCATACTGTCCGTCCCCTTCCATGGTAGTGCCACAGTGTGGGATCAAACCCAGGGCCTGGTGCCTGCCAGGCAAGTGCTGTATGTGTGAGTTATAGTCACACTGCTAGAATACATTCTGTAAAGTTTTCAGTGAAGTTCAGATTGTCATTACTTTTCCCCAAGATTTCTGTAGATGGGGCTCTGTTTGGGACACCAGAAAGAGGCACAGTATTGGTGCAGTTCCTTGTCCTAAGGATTCTGAGCTGGAACAGCAGTATGGGAGCAAAGGGAAATGTTATGATCTCAGGAGTGCTAAATTTGTAAACTTCGGGGGATGCAAAGTGGTTAGAGTTGGTTGGTTGTAGTTAGTCAAAATTTCTTTGAAATTTATTATTTTTAAATTTTTTTTTTTTAATATTTTTTTCTTTTGGCTGGCTCAGCCCCTGGGGGCAAGGCTGGCACAGCATATGGTGCCAGGGATTGAACCGTGTTCCCCTGTGCCTGCCTAAACTTGCCTAAGCAGGCACTTTCGACTACTGAGCTATCTCATCAGCCGCTGAAATTCATTTTAAACAGGATTTGACCTAGAGAAATTTATAATAAACATTTTGGTATCTCTGAAATATTCTCCCTCCTTAGTGAGAGGCTGCGTATTGTGTATCTTCATTGTTCTGAAGAGCAGTCAGGCTTTATTTCAGTATCTCTTTGTTATCAAAGGGAGTCAAGTTGCAGTAGGTGAGATGAAAATTACATATTATATACATCTAATGTTGGCCATGAGAAACTGGAGCCAAAGAAGAACAGTACCTTCCTAGGTGACCCTTCATCATGACACAGCCCTTCTCTGGAGCTAAGCAGTCATTTGGAGGATGGAGTAGGGAGGGCACTCACCAGCCACACTCCAGTCCCTATGGCAGTGGCAACAAGGAGCCCGGTGAGCTGACAGGAGAGCTGAAGGTTGAATTTCCTGAGTACTTTCCGCTGGCTCAGGCAATGGCATCACCATTGATACTGCTCTTATGTCTTCCAGGCTCCTCTGGCACAGCCTGAGTCCCCAACAGCTTCAGCTGGTGATGAGCCTCGGTCTACTCCTGAGTCTGGGGAATCTGACAAGGAATCTGTTGGCAGCAGTTCTACCAGCAATGAAGGCAACAAGCGGAAAGAGAAGTCCAAGCGAGATCGGGAAAAGGACAAGAAGAGAGCAGATTCTGTGGCTAACAAACTAGGCAGCTTTGGCAAAACCTTGGGCAGCAAGCTCAAAAAGAACATGGGAGGCCTGATGCACAGCAAAGGCTCTAAGCCTGGAGGGGTGGGCACGGGGTCAGGGGTGAACAGTGGCACTGAGACACTGGAGAAGAAGAAGAAGAACTCACTGAAGAGCTGGAAGAGTGGCAAGGAGGAGGCAGCTGGGGATGGGCCTGTGTCTGAGAAACCCACCCTGGAGTGTGTCAGTAATGGAGGGAGCAAGTATAGCCAGGAGGTGATGCAGAGCCTGAGCATTATGAGGATCGCAATGCAAGGGGAGGGGAAGTTTATTTTTGTTGGAGCCCTGAAGATGGGTCACCGTCAGCAGTATCAGGAGGAGATGATCCAGCAGTACCTTGCTGATGCTGAGAACAGATTCCTGGCAGAGCAGAAACAGAAGGAGGCAGAGAGGAAGATCATTAATGGAGGGCTAGCGAGTGGGCCTCCTCCAGCCAAAAAACCAGAGCCAGAGGGTGGGGAGGAGCAGCTGACTGCACCCCCAGGAGAGCCCAAGGCAATAGCCTTCACAACTGGCTACCCTGGGGGCTTTACTATCCCTCGGCCTTCTGGGGGTGGGGTCCACTGCCAGGAACCCAGGAGGCAGCTGGCAGGAGGTCCATGTGTGGGGGGCCTACCACCATACGCTACCTTCCCCAGACAGTTCCCTCCCGGGCGACCTTACCCTCACCAGGACAGCATCCCACCCCCAGAGCCAGGCACTCATTCCAAGGATGGAGTTCACAGAGGCACATTGTTGCCAACTCACTTTCGCGTGGCTGATTCCTATAGCAACGGCTACAGGGAACCCCCTGAGCCAGATGGCTGGGCTGGAGGTCCCCTGGGGCTTCCCCCAACCCAGACCAAGTGCAAACAACCGAACTGCACCTTCTATGGACACCCTGAGACCAACAACTTCTGCTCTTGTTGTTATAGGGAAGAACTGAGGAGGAGGGAATGTGAACCCAGTGGGGAGCTGCTGGTGCACAGATTTTGAATGGTGGGACCTTGGAGGGCAAGGGGGCTCAACAAAGATAAGCTTGACTCATTGGCTCATCAAGACCCAGTCCCATGTTGGGCAAGTGCATAAATGTTTGTGGGAGCTTGACTGGAAACTTTTAAGTCTGTGCGCATTGAAGTGCTGCCAGGCTGTGAAGAGCAGGTAGGGCTGGATGGTGCCTGAGGGCTGCACTGCTTTCCAGAGCTTGACTTAATGGGACTGAGGAGCCATGAGAGAGAGTAGATGGTGATTGTGTTTTATAACATCATGTGTTCCATCCCAGAACCTAAGGGAAAATAGTAGGGGAAGGCTTGGTGTGGGTAGGAGGAGGGCAGATGTCAGGGAGGAACAGGTAAAGGATGTTCTTAGTCAAAGACAAAATAGACCAAAGTTCTTTTATTTGGAAGAAACATATGGTGATGGAGCTGGAAGTGTATGGGAAACAGATACTGGATAGATTCACTGTTGATTTTAATAGGGTATGTGGCAAGGCAAGACGGTACTGTGCGCTCTTGGGTACTTGTTAGGGACAGGAAGTAGTTAAAATCTCGGTTTATGAAAATGGGAGAGGGAAGAATTTAAGGGAAATTCTCTTCCTCTTAAATCTTATTTCCTTCTACAGTCAACTGTCATCCATCTAGTAGAGAGGAAAGGGCTGAATTGCCAGTCTTTTCCTCCTCTTTTTGAAGGCTGAGCTCAGCTAAATTGAAAAGGTTATGATTTTTTAAAAAAATACTTAAATTTTATTTTTTAAAAAGTTTCCTCTTGAGGAAGGAGAGTGTGTTAAGAATGGCTGTTTTGAATTTTCTCCAGGTGAATGGATGCAGAGTGATTTGTTTTTTAACTACTTAGCAATAACCATACATGGGTCTGAGTGTATATCTTGGGACAGGTTGGGGAAGGACAGACATTTTGGCCAGACTGTTTGAAACCAAACCAAAAACCTACATAAAGCACTACCATCTTCTGCTGCTGTGTTTCTGTAGAAAGCAACTTATTTTATTGACTAATTTTTTTAAGGAAAGAAACAAAAAATACCCCAACAAACAGAAACATTTTGAAGAATTACTATTATTATTTTTTTCCTATTTAAGTGATTTTTTCTCCTTCCTCTACTTTTGGAGAATGAATTTAACATCCTGGCTTCTTTTGTTAAGCCATAGTTGACCTTAATCTGTGGTTAGTTTATTAAAATAATAACATTTGTAAGAAAAGCTATTTTTTATATTAGGACTGATGTTGAAACATAGATTGGGGGCTTGGGCAATTTATAAAAAGGTAGTTAAGAAAAATATATTTTAGTGAACTATAACCACAGATCACATATTACTCCTGATGAGCCAATCCCTGGCTCAGCCCCTGTGTCCCAGGGGTCAAGGATGGGGATGAGGACACAGAAGGGGCGTTCTTCTGCATTTTGCACAAAGCACAAGTCTGCTCTGGCCAGAGCTACTTCTAAGAGCTTTAAACCAGACCTATCCTGGGCCAGTTTTTCTTTATAAATTTTTCTGGTGAAAAACACAACAAACTATGCAATTATATATACACTCCGGGGTGCATATACAGAAGGAGAATAAGTGCACTTAAGTGTCCAGAATGTTAGTCAGGGCTGTTTTTCTGTACTTGGATTTCTCTGCTGAGGCATGTGTTAGTCACCATTCCATGGAATGTAGTCTCCACATCTGATCTAGGGCACGCATGCCTGTGTGTGTTGGGGGAACTTATTTGTGTGTGTTCCCTCTGCCCATTGGGAAAAAATTTCATTTCATTGCCCCTTGGTAACAAAGCCAGCCAAAACTTTCTTAGTGGAACTACTTTTAGAGAGGTTCTTTTTTCCATAACAGACTTGAAAGTCACTTTGCAAACTGCTAGTCTGTTGATTCAATCATTTCATATGGCTGAGAAATCTTAGGCTTTTATCGGATAGTAAGGTAGTTTTTAACGAAGCAGGCTCTACAGGAAGGGTTGTGTGTATTTCTGGGCAGAGCTGGCCCCTGAGACAAGCACTCCGCTGAGATGCAGAGTTTGAAAGGGCACTCAGTAATCAGTAATACTTGAAAAAATTCAGAACTTCAAAAAAAAAAAAAAAATCAGTATCCATGCTGAACACAGTATCAGAATTTTAAAAGACTAGGCTCACTAGCATATACCTGTAAACCCAGCACTCTGGAGGTTGAGCCTGTGTGTTCAGGGACAGCCTGAACTACATAGTGAAATGCTGTCTCAAAAAGAAAAAGGAAAAACCAAGAAAATTAAGACCAGATCTGATAGAAACAGAAATAGAATGTGGGAAGCAAGATTGGATGAACAAGTATAGGGATGATTCTTGTCTTTATATTTTGATACATTGTTTATCATGAGTGCTATATTTTTTTTTTTTTTTTTTGTGTAATGCATATTGCACTGAAAGTGTTTATCTTGGTTCTTGAGTTTTTTTAAGCATCCCTCATTTTGTACCTTAGATGAATGCCTTGTTCACCCTGCTCTTGCCTGTTTCTGGTGTTTGACACTGGTGAGACCACCTCGTGAGACCTCTCTGTCCCTCACAGCTTGCTCTACCTACAGAACTATCAGGAGGGAGCAGTCCTGGACCAAGAGGCCTGGAGCAGCCAGGGGTTTCCCAGAGAGAAAGTCAAGGAAGGCAGTTCTCCACTGGACCGCTGGGTTTGGACTTGATGTGTTATTAGACTTAGCTAACTCTTCTGTTTTTAAAAACAGGCAAATGAGCAAAATTAGAAACCTTGTGTCATGTTTGTTTTTATTTATAAGTTCACCAATTCCCTTTGCCCTCAAAGGAAAAAAAGATGGAAGTTCAGAGGAGGGGAAGGGAGTCCTGAGGTGACTATGATAAAGTAGGGCTTTAGGCCTTATAGCTCTTTATTAATAAATTATTTTTTACTTGAGAAGGTAACTAGTAAGGCTTTGGATGAGGGACTCTAAGACAATAGATATTTTAAAAACAGAATACTAAAGTTTGTTTTGGATTATTATTTTGAGGAGGGTCTGGGTAAGATGTGTTAAGGAATAATGCCTCGGAAACCAAGATAGACAAAGAACATTTCATGTTATTTTGCAAAGATGAATGGGCTAGGCAGTCCTGTGCAGTAGCATGTTGGAGCCAAGAGAGAGCGTTACTTGGCATGTAAAAAGTATAAAACTTCTTGGTGCCGAGCAAGGTGGCACTTGCCTGTAATCGGCACTCAGGAAGCTGAGGCAAAAGAATTGGCTAGCAAGTACAAGGCCAGCTAGAGCTACATAGTGAGTTCAAGGCCAGCCGGAATTACATAGCAAAACTGTGTCTCAAACCAAAAAAAAAGGCAAAATCCACAAACAAAACAATAATAAGACTTCCTTGACTCAGAGTATGTGAGTGAAGGGGGACCGTGTATCCCTGGTGAAGCGTGACATTAACTCAGGCTTCAATTCTAAGTGCACTTAGTTCCTTTAATCAGGGCATCTGAGGTATCTACTGAAATTTTTAGTGGGAAGGGGAGATTTTCAGGGTTGTTTCCTCCCCTTCAGAAGTAGTGCTACCCCTTTATGCTATATTTATCCCATTCCCAGTGGAACACATATTCTACAGGGTAAGCTCCCCGAATCCTCCTCTGCTAATTTTAAAGTCTCCCCTCATACTGATTTTAATCAGCAAAATATATATTTTTTAAAGTCTCAGTTGGTGTGGTTTATGCTTGTAATTCTGCTACTTGGGAGGCTGAAGCAGGAGGACTGTGAAGTCAGCTTGAAATACATAGCAAGATCCTGTCTCAAAATCTGTAAGAGTAGGGGATGTTAAAGTCAGTGCTGTGTAGGGCACTGGAGTGGACATAGCTCTGTCCACAAAGTAAAGCTCACAGACCAATAAAAGAAAAATTAGCAACAACTTTGGGCTGTATCTTTGGGGAATGATAATAAGCTGGAAAGAAGGGAGTTGGCTCAAAGATTGCTGAGAACCTAGCTTTTACTGTCACGTCCAGGGTTCCCATCACATTTTTTCTTAATAAAGGAACATTTCAGAGATGATGTCTCTAGTTACTCAGACACTTCTGGACTCTGTCTTCTTTCTCTAAGCCAATTGAACACAAGTCCTTTCCCAGCCTGAGGTCACCTGCACCTCAGTTTTTTGTCATTTCTCTTTGCCTGGGGCGCTCCAGTTGCAGGCTCTGTGAGTCATACAATATGGTCTCTTCCTCTGAAAAGACCCGGCGAGTTTGACCTGTGTGCTTAAGCTGATATAATAGGCTGTGTTATTGCATCCCTAGCCCCATGTACTTTCCTCCCTTCGTTGGTCCAGCTGTTAAGGGGCAATGGGAAAGAACTGAGGCTGGTGCTGAGTGGGCGTGGGGAAGGCCCTTGGCCTCTTTCTGTGATTATAACTGCATCCCTGACTCAGTCTGAGTCACTCAGCTCCACCTCCCAGCAGCCTTCACTCCTGGCTCAAACCTGGAACCAGAGCAGCGTTCTGGAAATGGAAAAACTGATACAGCCTCTTGCCTCTCCACCCTTGCTCTCACCCAGTAAATGTCTACTGGGTCGTGTTGGAGTGGGGAGGTAGTCTTCCACTTACTTAGCTCCCAGCTGCTGTACCCATTGCATTACTGGCCAGGTGCTGATCCCAAGTCATCCCCTTTATTTCTCCTCATTCCCCTAACGTTTTTTCTTTCTACTCTGCTGCTGCTCCCATACCTCAAGATAGAAGGAGGATCTTGTGAGGTGGTGGCAAGAAGAAAAGTGGATGACATACTGCGATGTTAAGATCTGGCACATACATTTTTCTGTGCTGTTACTATTACACGCCTGGGACTTAGCTTGTTCCCGCAGGACGCTGACGCGGGGCTGCGAGGTGTGCTCAGCATCCTCTATGACTTGTGCAATCTGTCTTCTGGGCCCCTTCTAGCAGATGTGCACGCCTGTGTTCCAGACCGACTTCCTGGCTCACAGCAGCATCTTTATTTCCACATTGCCGGCCGGGGCAGGGAGCTATAAAGCTGAGGCCGGAATGGTGTGTGCTGGGCGCGGGGAGTTGAATGTCACTTTGGAAAATGGGCCCCTATCTAAAATTGTTGCCTTGTAGAGACTCAAACAATAAAACAGCAGCTCATTACATCTTATTTTGTATTTTATTTCCTGTGTTTTTCATGCCTAAACAGTTTTTTGTATTGCTGCCCCCAAGATATCCCGGGCTGCATCTGTTACTAGCCTCGCACCCCACCCCCACCTTTGCTTCTTGGGTTGCAGGGGTAAGGGAGGGGGCTGCGGTCATGGAACTGAAGATCGGGAACATGAAACATTCATTCAGAGATCTGGTGTCCTTCGGGTGGGCGGAGTCACGTTCGGGTGGGCTTTTATCGCCCCCGCCTAGGATCCGAGGGGAGCGCCCCGGTACTCAGCAAGATGGGTTATAGGGGAGATACTCCCGAGCTCCGGCTCGCCCGCACCCGGCCTGTGCTGGCAGTGCCCCGGTCGCTTCAGCTCCTTTGCGCTCCTACTGAGGAAAAAGTGTTTCACACTCTGGCACAGGAGGTACACAGACTTTCTGATCCGCTTCCTCCCTCAATCTTGAATCTTTCTGACATCTTGAGTCAGGTTCCGATTTCCTTTCCCTTTTCAACCACTTTTCGTAGGTTTATCAGGAGAGGCAGTTAGAGGGCTGAACTAATTTGCATTTCTACCCCACCTCTTACACACACACACACACACACACACACGGTTTCCCAGGGAAAGGAAGCCATCACTGAAAGTCTGGAGAGGTGGTCTCAGTTATTACAGTTTAATAATCAGTGTATTGCTGGGCGTGGTGGTACACACCTGTAATCCCAGCACTCGGGAAGCTGAGGCAGGAGGATCACTGTTGTGTTCAAGGCCAGCCTGAACTACACAGTGAGGCCCTGTCTAAAAAAAGAAAAAAAAAAAAAATTACCCCTGCAATTCTCAATACCCATGGCAGAAAGAGAGTAGGCTGTGGGATTGGGGTAAACGGGGAGCCTGGTTTTTTTTCTGTTTCTCATTTTTCACTGTCTTTCCTAAGCTCCTCCTTTTCCTTTCTACTTTTCCAAGACAGTGTGTTCTCCTTTAAGGGGCTGGGCAGCTCCCCGCCCTCTCCAGAGTCAGAGACTGAAGTTTCCGAGGAGCCTGCTCTGGCTAGGCTGCTCGCACCTTTCAAAAGCCCCCACAATGTGCTCCGGGAACCTCCAATGCTCCTTCCTCTATTGTCCTTCCATCTGTCCCCTCGTTTAATCTTTTTCTAAACTGTAAGATTCAACCCCTCCCCAGAGGGACTGAGCATCCTTAAGGTTTCCTACCTTTAATGCTCCATCCCTGGATGGAGCCAGCGAAATGTGGTGGGGGGGCCGGGGCCAGAGTTTCAACATTGCCTCCCAGAAGGAGGAGCCAGAGGTAGGAGTAAGAAAGAATGGGGAGGGGAGCAAGGGAGGGGTGCATGGGGATGCTGTAGAGAGGAGGGGAAGGAGAAGATCAGAGGAGGAGGGTGTGTCCCCGATGGAGCTTGATCGGCCTATTTCAGTCTCAAGTTCATGGTCTCACTACCCATTAACCAGCCTTCCCTGTAGTGTCTGCCAGTCCCAGTCCAGAACTCCCACAGGCAGATCTGTTTGCTTGGAGTCTGAGTGTAGGCCTCTAAAGGGGGCTGCTGAGGGGAGTCCCAGACCCCAGGGTTGAGGAGACCTGGGACTAAAGCTGCACCCTTCTCAGCTCTCTGGACTGAAGCTTGTCCAGGGAAGCAGGATGCTGGAAAGCAGAAGTCATCAGCCAGGCAGCTGCCTGGCGTCTGGATACCTCCCAGGTAATGGTCTGATTTCCTTCAAGCCCTCCAATGCTATCCCATCCCAGCTCTCTTCCTGCTCTCACCAAAGACCTCTGCAGTCGTTTCCTGGCTCAAAATGCTCTTGTCTGAGATATGCTGCTTCTCTGTCCAGGCCTGGCTGAGAGTTTGGACCGTATGGTTCCCTGTCTTTTCTTGACCCTGTTCCCTCTTCATTTAATAACTGAGTGTCTACTATATACGTCAGGCCCTGATGTATATGCTATCCGGGTTACAAAGATTTTTTTTTTTAAAACATACTTTTTCTTCAAATTTATGAGTTCAGGGAAGGATTTTAATCTTGAACTCTGTATCTACATCTAAGAGACATATACAATGTGGGTGACACTGGGGACAGTCATAACTTGGCATCCCTTCTTCCTCCTTAGGGGAGCAGATACTAGCATGGGCCCCAGGCCTGAGGAAAGGACTGGAACCCGAATTGCCTGGAACCCTGATATGCACCAACTTTAGGGTTACCTTCCAGCCCTGTGGATGGCAGCGGAGTCAGGTGAAATGATTAGGGCCACAGACAAGACACAGTGAAATGGGTAAGGAGTCTAGGTAGATTTAGACAAAAGGGTAAAGAGCTGTCTTTTGAATGACTTACAGATAGTCAAAGGGGATTATATTTGAGTTAGCTGTGGCGGTGCACCCTGATGCTCCTGATGTTGAGGCAGGAGGATCACCAGGAGTTCAAGGCCAGCCTGTAGGACAGCAGTGACACCCAGTATCAAAAGGGGTGTGTGTGTGTGTGTGTGTGTGTGTGTGTGTGTGTGTGATTATTTTTAGGAGAGTTCTCCCTAGAGGGGAGTTGGGCCATCAAGGTAGAGAAAGGAGGATCATTTTGGGTATCTGTGTTATCATTCATATGCTTCCTCCAGGACACTCCCCTGAGCAGTGAATATGATTTTGCCTTGGTCAACGTTGGGCAATTAGAGGCTCGTAAGTCTGGGAGCTGAGTCGGGTGGAGGAGCCTCTGTATTCTATACTGAGCAGGAAGAGCTCCTCCCAGAGGGAGCAGATGGTTACACAGCTCTCTAATTCTGCTTTAGTGAGTGGCTTGTCACGAGTTCAGCTCCTCCGTCCAGGGTCACAGCTTAAATTTATCCCTGAAGAGATTCTGATTCATGGCCGAGACTTCCGATTGCTGAGGGTTGGTTTTGAAGCCGGAGGATTAGAACCCCAGGCCTTTCAGGTAAGGGGCTCTGAACCTGAAGATCCCTCCTCTCCTTGGAATGTGAGGGTCCTCTTCTTGGCCCTTCCTGATTCTCTCCCATCCTTCGGGGCCTCTCTCATCATTCCTGCCACTTCCCTCCTCAAGCAGAGACTGAAAGGCTGAGAGATGCCTCTGCCAGTTAGCAGCAGTATGGCTTTTGGCGAGTCTGAAAAATGGGAAGGGTTGGATAATATTCCTAAAAGTCCTCCCAGGATTTAATTTTATGATTTGGTGGCTTTATGTTTTATGTATTTGGTACAGGGTCTCACTACACAGATCAGACTTGTCATGATCCTCCCCCCTAGAGCTGGGATTACAGGCCTGTGTGCCACCATGCCTGCTGTTGGTGGGGAGAGGGCTCAGCAGACCTGGGGGCAGGGCTGGCATGCGGTGCTTGGATCGAACCTTGGTCCCTGAGCTTGCCTAAGCAGGCGCTAAGTCCTGCCTAAGCAGGCGCTATGTCGCCGGCCCTAATTTGGTGACCTTAAATTTGTTCTTCTAATCCCAGTCCCCGTGATCTGTGGGTACTTCCTTTTCTGGGATCTGTTTTTGCTGCTCTTTTCCATTGGTGGTAAAGACATGGAGGAACACATGACCTCTACATCTTTTTTATTTCTTTAGCCTAGTACAAAATGATGGGATGTGCTTTTTTCTACAGGTGACCATGGCTATTGTCCAGGCCAGAGCTCAGAGCAATCAAACCCAGATGCATGTGGGGATAGCTCAGAGGAAAGCTGGTGAGTGACGGTGCTTTAGGGTAAAGGAAGAGCAGAGTTCGAAAAAGTGGGGCTGGCAGAGCACAAAAGGTGTGGTTCTTTCTCTTCCTCTGTGCCTCACTCCTGCGCAGCGCAGGGTTCTGGCTCCAGAAAGCCACCTGTACCTCTATTGGAGACAATAGAAGACTGGGAGATTGAGCAGAAGCAGCAGGGAGCCAGGGGCTGGAGGGTCAGCACTGTCAACGAGAGGTTCGACATAGCTACCAGGTGATCTCCCATTCCATCCCAACTTGAGTGGTCCTCCCAATTCTCCCAGAGTACCCTGATCCTCTAACATTAGGACTTCCTGTAAATTCCCACCCCCCCCACCCCAGTACATCTATGAAGCTGTTCTTGTCATTTCCTTGCTCTCCAGACCTGATATCCCTCAGATCTCCAAAGTAGATTTCTTGTACTAACAGCTTTAATTTTAATGAGGTCACTGAGCCAAGCTGTGACATTGTCTCAATTTCACAGCCTTCCCCGCTACTTCTGGGTCCCTAACAGAACTCTGGATAGCGAGATCAGGAGAGCATTTGGCCACTTCCATCAGGGCCGTGGACCGGTCAGTGTAAGGGTTAGGGTGATGGCTGGAGATGGGAGGGAAGGACTCAGGGACAGTGTGGCTGGGGGGTTCCTGAGGTCACTGTGAAAGCCAAGGTTGCTTGGAGCTAGTGTCTCCCACAGTGACCTTCTTGTCACCCATCTGAAGCGCCTATCCTGGCATCACCCTGGGGGAAGTGATCTTCTCCGCTGTGGAGGTTTCTATACAGCCAGTGACCCCAGCAAGGAGGATATTAGGTAAGGAGGCTTGGCAGGAAGACTCAAGCATTAAGTGCTCAGGGCAGATATCCTCCCTTATTTCACCCTCTCTCCTCCAGAGCGCTGGAGTCAATGCTCCAGGCCGGGCATTCTGATGTTGTCCTGGTAGACACGATGGATGAGCTACCCAGCCTTGCAGATGTCCAGCTTGCCCACTTGAAGCTTAGGGCCCTCTGCCTGCCTGGTGAGAAGAACCTCTGGCCTCTCACCCCTAGGTCTGCTGACCCTAATTCTTTTGTCTGATCCCAGTCCCCATAACGTGTGGGTGCTCCCTTCTCGGGATCTGGTTTGGCTGCTTTTCTCTATTGGTAGTAACTTCCTTTTAGCCCAGTGACCCACAGTCCCTCTCCACCACCTTCACCCTGGTACTGGGGATTGAACCTAGGGCCTCTGAACAGAGAGCTACATGCCCAGCCTAGTTTATTTTGTGAAATAGGGTCTCTTACTTAGAATCCGCATCCCTCAGCCTTAGGAGTGCTGCGTCTATAGACCTGTGCTCCTACACCCAGCTCTTCTCTCTTACAGGTTTATGGTTTGTCTTCTCTAGGCCTAACTCATTCTTTTAAAAAGCAGCTTTATACAATTCTATGAATTTACCCATCTCAAATATGCAATGAATCTTAACATATTTACAATGAGGAATCATTGACAATTTTTATGGTGCTATAAAGTGAAACCAAGGCCTTGCATATGCTAGGCAAGCACTCCTTCTGAGTTACATCCCCAAAAACGTGATTTAATTTTAGAAAACTCATGGCTGTATGCTTTTCATTCCCACCCGCACTCTTACATAATCACTACCTGACTCATTCTTAACCCATTAGGTTACAGCCCTTAATCCTGAGTTCTGATTTCTTTGCCCTTCTGGCCCCTCTGCTCTCTGCCAGACTCTTCCGTGTCTGAGGATAAGTGGCTGTCAGCCCTGGAAGGAACACGATGGCTGGACTACATCAGGTACCCTTTTTGCCACTCTAATTGCAGTTTTCCAGCCTTTCGGTAATGTGGACTCCTGAACAGCCTGTGGTGAACACTTCTCCGATGCACAAGATTGCTACGCTGCTTCTTGGAAGGGGTGGTATTTCAGTCTATTTCTGTTCATCCCAAGGCCTGTTACTCCTTTCTCCCAGGCTCATTATTCATCAACTTCTTCCTCCCTTGCTCCTTTAGGTTTTGTCTTCGTAAGGCAAGTGATGTTTCGGTTTTGGTGACATCCAGGGTTCGTTCTGTAATACTTCAAGGTGAGTTCTTTGAGTCAGCCTGTTTTCACACCTAACTGGATTCTGTTGAGGGCACGAGATTTGTCAGGCTCTCTGTCCTCTCTTAGTGCCAGCAGCCTCCTCTCCTGTTGCTAGGAACTACTCACGAGCGAGCGAGCTCTAACTCTTCATCCTTCCCAGCTCACTCTGCCTCCCGCTGGTTTGTTCTCCCTAACCCGAGGCTGTTCTAACCCCTTGTCCCACCTTTCCATCAGTGGATGGGAACTGTGCTGGGTAGAGGCTGGCTTAAGAACTGATGGTGCCTCTCATGTGTGGAATTGGGTATTTCAGTCTAGGTGGAGTTTATGAAGTGAATCATTCAAGTTCTTTGTTTTTTCTTCACTTCTATGTGCCTTCTCAACCCTGTCAACCCCATTGTTCTCCCTCTGTGCCCCTCACTTCTCTTCACCATATTTCTTCTCATTCTCTCTTGCCCTAGCTTCTTGGCCTTCCCTTCTTTGTCCCTTCTTCCTCTTTATCACCCAGAGCGCGGTGATCGTGATCTCAATGGCCTCCTCTCTTCACTCGTCCAGCTGCTTTCAGCCCCTGAAGCCCGAACTCTGTTTGGCTTCCAAGCACTAGTGCAGCGAGAGTGGGTGGCAGCTGGACACCCCTTCCTGACCCGGCTCGGGGACACTGGGGCCAGTGAAGAGGTGAGAACAATCTGAGGGTGGGGGTGGGACACTGCTAAGGAAGGAAGGGGATGAGAAAAGTGCAAAGTATAATCTACAGAAGGTGAATTGGACAAGAAGGGTCCCAAAGTTAGGCTGAGCTTGAAGACCTAGACAGTAAGGCCCCACCAGCACCACCTTCCATTCAAGACTTTGCTCCCCTGACTTCTTCAGTGCCCTGTTCCCCATGACTCCATTATCCTTCCTCGGTATGTTTCCATGATCCCTCTGACCTCTGAATGTCTCTTCTCAGGCTCCAGTGTTTGTTCTCTTCCTTGACTGTGTCTGGCAGCTTATCCAGCAGTTTCCAACAGAGTTTGAATTCTCTGAGTTTTTCCTTCTTGCTCTTCATGACAGTGTTAGGGTTCCTGATACCCTTACCTTCCTGAGAAATACCCCCTGGGAACGTGGGAAGCAGAGTGCACAGGTCAGTGACCTCTAGTTTTGATTTTTTTCCCCATTGATGTGTGTTTTATAAGTGAGCCCTGTGGGCAGGGAGGGTAAATTGATGCTCATTGTCAGAATTAGATTTGTGCTCTGTATATGATGCCTGAAATAGATAAGAATTCCATGATTTGTCTCTAGATTTGGAGGATTATATATAGTTTTTGTTTAACCATCTTTTTCTTGATTTCTCTTTGTAGTTTAACTCCTACACACAAGTTTACACCCCAGACTTCTCCCAGCCTCCAGCTGAGAGTGCTGCCAACTTGCAGCTGTCTGTCTGGGACTGGGATTTACGCTACAGCAATGAGCAGATATTACAATTCCATAACCCTGGCTATGCCCCGGAACATTACCCAGATTCCTGGTTGCCTAGACAGCAGGTGAGGTGTCTGAACTTACTAAATGCTCTTGATTCTCTATGTTCCTAGAAAGTAGAAAAACCATGTCTGAACGCAGGGGAAGATAATTTACTCTTCTACAGCTATCTCTGTCATCATGAAGATAGAAACTCTAGAAAGGCAGAGGCTATCTTTTTATTTTTCTCCCTTGTTTCCATTTATTAGTCTTTCTGTCTCATGCCTACGTTTTATAGGTTTCTCTAAAATCAACTTTAATCAGCTCTGAGCTCTAGTTGAAGCCTAAAGAAGAGAGTAGACGAGTTCTGTCGCGCACAGCAAGCATCCTAAGGGGACGGCCTGTAGTTTCTGTAATTAGTGCAATGAGTGGGTGGCAGCTGGAGACCTCCTTTGTGACCCAGACTGGAGAAACTGGGGTATCTCAACTTATCAATTGCTGGCTGACATCTCTTTCCCCTATAGCCAAACCTCACGGTTCCTGGACCCCCAAATTCTGTGTGGCTCTTCTCTAGAGGGGTTCTAGCCCCCCTGAATCAGCTTTGTCCTTGGCGAGAAAGTCCTTCTCTGCTGGCAGTGTCTTCTCGATGGCTCTCTCGACCTGCCATCTCCTCTGAAAGCCTGGCTGACCAGGAGTGGGGACTCCCCTCACATTGGGGAGCCTGCCCTTTACCTCCAGGGCTACTGCTGCCTGGATATTTGGGACCCCAGATCAGGCTCTGGAAACGCTGCTACCTGAGGGGAAGGCCTGAGGTCCAGGTAAGAAAATGGGAGTGGGAGAAGGGGCAGGAACACTGAACTAGACAAAGCTGCAAAAGCAGGCAGCAGGAGGATTGGGATGTGGAGAACTGTTCCTGCTGTTATCCACTAGAACAGTTCTGGGGTGGTGATGATGGTAACAGGTGAGAAAAACTGCTTGTGGCTTAGATTCAGTAGAAGTTAGGGCATAGTTCGAAGGGGAAGTTACATTCAAGATACCAGAAGTAATGGACAGCTAAGAAGCAGAAAGCTAGAGCTACAGTAATATTCCTTTCTACCCTTTGCCTCATCCTTAGATGGGGCTCTTGGCTCCCACAATTGCTGGCCTCCAGGATGAGCTATCCCAGCTTCTGGAGTTATTAAAGAAATGGACATCAAGAATATCTCCTGAAGATCATTATGAGAAAAGAGATCCAAATACCATTCTCCCCCAGCCCCGCTGACTGGAGCGGTCACAGGCAGGACAGAAGATCTGAGGCGAGGAAGGGCCAATGTAGCTGCGGTGTTGCGTATCTGGCTGAGCTGCCTGTTTTCACATTCCAGCTCTTAAACAAGCACACTTAGTAGACTCAGTTTCCATAGCAGATGGCAGTGCTAACCTCCAGCTCTTGTTTTCTTAGGTTCCTAAAGATTTGTTTCCTGTGATTTGACGAATTAAGAAAAACTATCTGAAAGGTGACTGGCACTCTTTTCTGTGCAATCTCATCTTTTGAATTACGCTGTTAAAATCATGAGATCAGTGATACTGTTCATAATCCCAAAAAGATGGCCTACAGACCTCATTCTTTCCCCTTCCGGCTGCAGCTGCCTTGATTACAAGTTCCTATTTTTTCTCCCCGTATAGATTTTTGTGGGGATAAGGTAGACACGGGAGACGCCCTCTCCTCCTCCTCTTTTTTTTTTGTAGTGGCATTTCTATTTAAGGAGTTCATTAAAGGGCAGTATTTCTACTCTTTGCTGGTGTTGCTTTTTATTTTTTAATTTTATTTTTTTGCTGGCGTTGCTTATTGTGAGTAATGTGGGGGGCGGGGACAGAACAGGAAAGCACCCACCATATTTCTGCGCCACAAGTAAAGGAATTGAACAAGAATTCACATAAAATTTGAAAAGTTTTGGGTCGGTGAGATGGCTCAATGGTCTAGAGCCCCTGCTTGGGCGGCCATAGGGACTGCGGTTGGATCCCCGGCACCACATGCTGCGCCAGCCCCACCCCCAAGGCAGGCTGAGCCGGCCAGAACACAAATAAATAAATGATGTTTAAAAAAATAAACTTTATATAAAAAAAATTTAAAAAGTTTTGTTCTTTTTCCCCTGCATCTTTCATTTAGAGGTCAATAACAAGAAGACAGCAAAATATTCCTGTAGATGTGTTCTGGAGGTTGGGGCCGTGAGCTTCAATTCCTAACACCCCGAATCCTTGGTCCCGCCCAGACGCCGCTCCAGCTCAGACGTGGCGTAACCTATTCCTTGTGGGAAAATACAACACGTGGGGCCCACCCAAGCTAGGGCTGTGGTGTCCGGGTAGACGCCAGTCCACGGGTTGGGCTTAGGGGCTTCCTCAGCACACCTTTTTCGGGTAGCAAAAGAAGGATCATTTAACTACAAATATAGCAAAAAGCCCTGTTCTTTTAGCTTTTGGATTTACACGTTTGGGTGGGGTGTAACATCTCAGCAAGACTTAAGAGTCTCTGAATTTCCGTTCGACCCCAACATCGGGAGGAGCAGCCGGGCCAAACCGATCCGCACTGAGCCACACAGTCTCAGCAGCACCTAAAATGGCCGCGCCCGCTTCCGGCTCCTCCCCCACTACAGCCCCACCCATCCCACCTTCGCCCCGGAAGCGGAAGTAGTAACAGGTCAGCAGGCGGGGCTACCGATTGGCGACGGCGGGAGCTCTTTCGCCATGGCTGCGGGGCCGATATCCGAACGGAATCAGGGTAACTGGAAGGGACTAGTCCTCAGTGGACCCAGAGGGGCTGAGATGTCCTGCTTAGTGTCAGCAGCGTTTCTGTCAGCCAGGGAGACCAGAGGCTTCGGCTGGAGCGAGGCCAGCCCCCGCAGTTTCTGGGGGCGGAGTGGTTGAGTGCAGGCTGAGGCCTGTATGTGTGATGCATCCCAAAAGAAAACAAGACTAATGAAAAACCCAGTGAGAATGACAAAATCTGTAGCAAAACACGGATTATATTTTTAGAAGATTCTGTAGGTCTTAGGAACTTTATGTGCTTAATCTAACGTGTTTTTTTTTTTTTTCGGGGGGAGGGGTTGTCCTCTACCTCCATCCTCACCCCTAGTTTCCCTCCCTTCCTGGATTCGGTATTCATGTTTCTATCACCCACCTTCCTGTTAATTCTCACGCTGCCCCAACTATCTGCCTTCCTTCTAGATGCTACTGTGTATGTGGGGGGCCTTGACGAGAAAGTTAGTGAACCACTGCTGTGGGAACTCTTTCTCCAGGCTGGGCCAGTAGTTAACACCCATATGCCAAAGGACAGAGTTACTGGCCAGCACCAAGGTGAGTAAATTGGCAAGGAGTGATTTGTATATGTTGGGTACAAAAGCTGAAAAGTCCTGGCAGTATTCACAACTGTTTCGGAATAGGCATCAGAAAAGTTGCTTTTCACTGTGCTTTGATTCAGTTTGTGAAGAATTTCTTTGTCTTAAGATTCATGTTCTTTGTGAGAGGGAGTTATGCCCTACTTTGAGTCTTTTCACTTGAGTTGTTAACCTTGTCATTTTCTGTGTTCTAGGCTATGGCTTTGTTGAATTTTTGAGTGAGGAAGATGCAGACTATGCTATTAAGATTATGAACATGATCAAACTCTATGGGAAGCCAATAAGGGTGAACAAAGCATCAGCTCACAACAAAA
Source organism: Capromys pilorides (assembly GCA_004027915.1). Taxonomy (NCBI): domain Eukaryota; kingdom Metazoa; phylum Chordata; class Mammalia; order Rodentia; family Capromyidae; genus Capromys; species Capromys pilorides. Next base: position 27,414 of record PVKN010006044.1, read on the forward strand.
ACCTGGATGTAGGGGCCAACATTTTCATTGGGAATCTGGATCCAGAGATTGATGAAAAGCTGCTTTATGATACTTTTAGCGCCTTTGGGGTCATCCTACAAACACCCAAAATTATGAGGGACCCTGACACAGGCAACTCCAAAGGTTATGCTTTTATTAATTTTGCTTCGTTTGATGCTTCGGATGCAGCCATTGAGGCTATGAATGGGCAATATCTCTGTAATCGCCCTATCACTGTGTCTTATGCCTTCAAGAAGGACTCTAAGGGTGAGCGCCATGGCTCAGCTGCTGAACGCCTTCTGGCAGCCCAGAACCCGCTCTCTCAGGCTGACCGTCCTCATCAGCTGTTTGCCGATGCACCACCTCCACCCTCTGCCCCCAATCCTGTGGTATCATCTTTGGGATCTGGGCTTCCTCCACCAGGTAAAGCATTTGGTTCAAAATATCTTTGTCTTGAGAAGGGAAAGGGAAGGAAGAAGAAAAAATCCCTGAAAGATGGGACATTGAGGCACTGATGCGTGAGAGGACTAGAGTGAGATGGTTGTGAAGGAAGTTACTGTACCTTTTTTCTTTTTTCTGAGCTTGACCTTGTAGTTGGCTAACATTTGTTTTTGGCTTTAGAGCACTGGCAGGAGGATAAAAGAACCCTGCCTGGAGAGGCCAGGTTGAGACAGGTAGTTTTAAATTTCAAGCCCTTCTGTCCTTGTTATTATCAAAATCTTCCTTCTTTCATTTCACATGTAGGCATGCCGCCTCCGGGCTCCTTCCCACCGCCAGTGCCGCCTCCGGGAGCGCTCCCACCTGGAATACCGCCAGCCATGCCCCCACCACCTATGCCTCCTGGGGCTGGAGGACATGGGCCACCATCAGCAGGAACTCCAGGGGCTGGACATCCTGGTCATGGACATTCACATCCTCACCCTTTCCCACCAGCTGGGATGCCCCATCCAGGTGGGTGTTCTTTGCTGGGAAAGGGAATGATAAACTGGGTAGAGAGCCTGTGTCACTACTCAAACTACTCCCTTTCCTCCCACGGATAACAAACCCAGAGCTGTGGGAACCTTGTTGGCTTCTTTTTTTCGAACAGTGTTTTACAAAAACAGTTCCTAAGTGCTTTAGTTTTTATACTTCCACACTATCTTTTTCTGAAGAATAGTCTATACTTTTTGTGTCCTTGACTTTACTTTCATCATCTCTGGTTCCATTCCGGTGAGATAATTGCTAAATCTAGGGGACACTTCTGTTTCTTTTCTGGTTTAACTTCTGTTTTACCTGAAATTAGCCATATCTTTGTATTTGAAATTTTTCTCTCCTTTTGCTTTTGTTTTTTTTTTTTTTGGATTTGCTACCTTCTCTGACTCATTAGTCTCAGCTACCTTTGATGTATTTTTTCCTGCTTGTGCTTAGATTTTTTGCTTGGTTCTCTTTTTCAGTGTCTATTCAGTTTTAATTATATAGATAATGATGTGTCCTGGATCTCCTTTTGTAGTCCATGGCAAGTTGTATATGTGTATGTGTGTACGTGTACTGGGGCATGCATTGTCCCTTTTCACTTATTGAGAGCTGGATTAGAACTTGTGATCCTCCTATCTCAGCCTCTCTTGTAGCCTATGGTTATTAACAAGCCAGACCTATAATTCTGCTGTTTTAATCTTACTTTTAAACCTGTTATTCCTCTAATAGTCTTTCGCTTTAGACACAAAATTATTTTTTCTTTTTCTCCTCCCCCTCCCCCCTCCTCCTCTTCCTCTCCTTCCTTCCTTCTCCTTCTCCTTCCTTCTTCTTTCTTTCTTCTTTCTTTCTTTCTCTTTCTTTCTTTCTTTCTTTCTTTCTTTCTTTCTTTCTTTCTTTCTTTCTTTCTTTCTTTCTTGTGTTACTATGACAGAACTTTGAATTTTGTACTTGGCATCAGGCACTTATGCGTCTGAGCTATATTAAGGTGCACAATTTTTAAGTTTG
>PVKN010006045.1:0-29406 GCA_004027915.1 Capromys pilorides
AAGTCTGTGCCAGAGACTTTTCTTAACAGAATCACTATTTAGTTTATTCTAAATAGCTTTCCATTTTATCCAACACCAAGAATTGAATCCAAGGGTGCCCTACTACTGAACTACATCTCCAAATCTATTATTTTGAGACAAAGGCTGCTAAGTTGTGAGGTCCAGCTTTGAACTTGCAACCCTACTGCCCCAGTGTCATGCCAGTTTCATTTTACGTTTTCTTAAAGACTGTAAATCATTTTGATGGAAAACTGCATATTTAGAAGAGAACACCTTTGAATGTAAAATAAATGTTATACATTTGTTGTCTTCTAAATTCTAAGTGGGCAGAAATCATGACCTTTCATTTTTCCCAAGTTTTCTAGAACCCAGGCTTCAGTAAATACTTAACCAGATTGTAGCATTGTGCATGACTAAGATTGCTCATCCATCCGTCCATTCATTCATTCATTCATTCATTCATTCATTCATTCATGGTGTAATTTTACAACCTTTCAGTAAACATATGTTGATCATCTTCTGTTTACTTATAATTTTAAAAACATAAAAATAAAGCAAACAGAAAGGTGACGCCATGCTTCCAGGTACACACAGGGTCTGGTGAGAAGATGGCCTCATAAGCAAGCAAACGTAAAACGCATTTTATTTTACAATATGATAAGTGAGTCACCTAGAAACGGACACACAGTTGAAGTCCACAGGCAGAAGGGATTCGTTAAAGCTGAGGAAGCAGAGTGTAGGGTTTTTCAGGGAGCCGGGTTTTGAAGGAAAAGTTAGGTACTAACAGGAGTTACAGAGAAAATGTTACTCCAAATGTAAAGGAAAACAGAATCTATTTTGGATAGAATGCAACTCAGCTCGGAAGAAAGGGTCCCTGAAGCCCCTTTCAGGCCTGTCCTGTTTTCCCTATGGGTTCTCTCTCTCAGCCGGCCTTTGAGTGTTGTGTTCCTTCCGCAGCGTGGCCCAGTGGGGAGGCCCCGCACACCTGGGATGCATATTTTCCCATGGAGATCATCTTTTGGCTGTGAATGGGATGAAGCCCCAGAGCCTGGAAGAGGTGTCCCTTTTTCTCACCCGGTCTATACAGAAGAAGGTGAGTCTTACTGACCAGCCCTGGTCAGGGCAAACCAGCGCCTGCAGAAACAAGATCAAAGTCTTGGAATGAGTCTTCTAAAAAGTGCTGAGAATATGAGTGAGATCCTTCCCTTTCATATAAAGTGGCATTTGGCAAGAGCACTTGTGTGGAAACTCGGTACCAGGTCCAGGACCTCAAGAGCAGCTCACTGAGGCAAAAGAACTGTTATGGAATCAGCTTGGCTCAACGGTTGCAGAAGCAATGTCTGACCAATTTGATTCCATTTCTTCTAATTCTGTAAGAGTAGAGTAATTACAGCGCCAGTTGTTGCAGAGTTCAATAATATATTCTAATGTGCTTAAAACGGTGACTGGCACATACAAGGAGTTCCATCTAGTCATAGCTATTTATACCTCTAGTTCACTGGCCACGGAATGGCGGACAGATTCACCTTTCCAAGTCCTAAGCTTTGTTCACCTCAGAAATCAGCTTCACTTTGTTGTTCCACATGAGCTTCTTATAAGAATTAAACATAATGGGTATATTTTCAAAGGATTGACCTAATTTTTTTATTTTCTTTTTATTAGTACATATTTGGAGTACATAATGAATACATTCATCCTGAGGGGTTCATACCTGTGCACAACACATCGTAATCTTTTTACAACCTCTTCTCTGGGCTAGCTTTTATTTATTTTATTTATTTATTTATTTATTTATTTGTTGTTTATTTATTTATTGGCAGGACTGGGGTTCGAACTCATGACCACTTGCCAGGCAGGCATTCATGCCATGGGGCTATCTCCTCAGCCCCTGGGCTAGCTTATTTTTAAATGGTCTTATCTATTAATACGTTTGTCATATAACTCATTCCTTCCTACCTGACTTTTCGTTCTAATTAGCCCTCTGACCTTGGTAAAGCTGTGTTCTTCTCTGAGTTTGAGTTTTTTCTAAGGGAGAGGGTTAACCTTCAGACTGTACTTATTGGACTTGTAGGATGAGTAGGAGGAGGGGAATGGGATAGCATACTGGGGCTTTAATAAGAGAAGTTTCACATTTATTCTCTTTTATAAACCAGATAAGTCTAATATATTGTCCTGTCAGCTTTCCTTAAAACCACAGTTTCCTGACTTGAAATTTCTGGAAATAAGACCAGATAATTTCTCCTCCATCTGTGAGAATTTATGATTATGTATTACATATACATTAAATAACGTGCTTTCTCTCCTACATCACACAAGCCTTACTGGGTACAAAAGTTGCACTATACCATTATCTAAGCTGATAAACCCAGCCAGGTCAAACAAGTTTCTAAGTCATATAAGTGGTTAATGGCAAGCAAGAACACATTCATTCATCTGCTCACTATTTATTGAACATCATTACATTCTAAGGATACAAAAATGACTCCAGTTAAAACCTAAGGAGCTCACAGATTAGTGGATTAAAACAGTGTGTTTTATGTCAGTTACAATGTAGCGTGTCCGAGACCTGAGAAGAAGGATGGAGTAAAGGTGCTTGAGGGAGATCAGATAGCTATCTCGGAGGAGCTGGTATTTAGCTTGGGAGTTGCAAGGTAGACAGAAGATTGTGTGGTGGAAAAAAGATCACTTTCAGGGAGCCAGTCCAATGCTTTGGTAACTGTAGTACGTTGCCACTGCCAGAAATCCACAGTGGGGCTGTCTCATTTTCCTTCCTTGTCTCTGGAACACAATACTCAACACCCACAATTTAAAAGAAGAGAGGTTTATTTTGGCTCCCCCTTTTATTCTATAGTCAACTGGCTCCAAGGCAGAAATGGCATGCCAGAGAGGGCACAGGGCAGAAAAGCTTCATGGTAGCCAGGCCTCAGAGAATGAGGAAATAGCCAGGAAGGGAGCTCTGCCCTTTGAGGCCATGTACCCAGTCACCTGCCTCTTCTAGCTGATCCCTCCCCATAACAGCACATCCAACTCCGGAACCCAGTAGTCAATGAATCTGCCAAGAATCTCCCAGAATCCAACCACCCTTCAGATGTGCCTATGAGCCCATGAGACGGCTGGAGAATATTCCAGATCTCAACCCTGGCTTCCAAAACACTCACATGTAGCTCATTCTGCAAAACACATTTTGTCCATTTATGAGTCACCAAAATATTAACAGCTCTAGTGTCACTGAAAGTACAATGATGAAGTCTCTTCTGAGGCTCAAGGCAAACTCTTAGCTGTCAGCGTCTGTGAATTTTTTTTAAATGAAGTGAACCATGGCACAGAGTGAACATTCCCATTCCAACAGGGAAAAATAGAGAGAAAAGAATGGCACTGAAGAAAGATCAAAACCAAGCAGGACAAACAAATCCAGTAATGCTGTGTCCAATAGCTGAGGAAAGCTTTGGCAGGATGTAACCTCCAGGGCTTGGATAGCTCTATCCTTATGGAGTTAATAGTTGTAGCCCTCATGGCCTAGCTCTCAGGGTAGCTTTGTTCACTGCCTGTGGTTGTCCTCCGCATGTATTCCACGTTTCTTGTTTTTCCTTTTCCTAGAGCCTCTACTGCTTCACTTTCACAGCTTCATCCCCTTCGGAGGCACAGTGCCTGGCCTCCTGGGCTTCCTTCTAAAATCTAAGTGGAAGCCTTTCGGACCCCACAACTCTTGCATTCTGCATATCCACAAAACTAGCACCACGTGATGACACCAAACATTTGTTGCCAACTCAAGCAGTAGCCAGACCCTCCTGGGTCATGGCCTGCACAGGTCTCCACGTGCCTGGATAGCTAAGTGTTGGGAACTGAGTTCTGGGAACAATTCCCTAGGTATCCCTTCTGGAGCACAGTGCCCTGAGGATCTCTTCTCAAAGCAAAGTGTTTCACTCTCGCACTCTTGGCAAAGGGCTTGGTCTTGTTGATTTTTGAGATACACTTAAGACATATTTCTTATCTTCTTGCCTCAAAATATTTGGCTTCTATTAAGTGCTAATCATTTTAGCTGCCGAGTTCTCATCTGGTCCAACATAGCAGGCTCTTCCATTCTGGGAAAACTAAAAACTTTACAAATGGGCTTTTTGTTCCTGATTTTCAGTCTAAAACTGGCTAAAAGCCTCCAACAGTATCAGGCCCACAGTCTGAATGTTGAGCTGCCTTAAAACTTTTCCCACTGTATTAATTAGTCTGCTTCCCATAGTCTCAGTCCACAAAGTCTCAGGACATGAACAAACATGGACAAATTTTCTGCTATAGCATAACACACATGGGCTGAGTCTTTGTTCCCAAATGAAACCTCCTCAGCCTAAGGCTTGCCATTGGAATTTCTATCCACACCCTGAAACATCTCTAGTCTGTTTTTCCAAACTTTTCCAAACTCCTCTCATGAACCAGTCCAAAGGTTTCTAAACCACACAGTCAAGCAGTCAGAGCCACGACCACACTTCTGGTACCAGAGCCTGTCTAGACTTTCCTCATCACTGGAATATAATAGGTAACATCCACAGCTTAAAGAGGGAAAAGTTTGTTTTGATTCATGTTTTTAATCTCTGGTTGGCTATCACCAGCAGAAACAACATGGCAGATGGGCATACCAGAAACTCGTGTCATAGAAAATAGGAAGCAAATAATAAACAAAAGAGCTTACAAGGCCATGCTCCCCAGTGACTCACCTTTTTGAACTGACTCCTCCTAACAGTACACTTAGTCATTGATGGAATCCACCACTGAATACAGTGCTCTGTGATCCAACCACTCTCCACCTCTGAGTGCAACAGAATCTTGAGGGACATTCCAGATCTAAACCACAATAGGGGCCCAGTGGTCAAGAGACTCTGTACCCTTTGGAGAGTGATCAAACAATATTCAGACACAAAGTGCCAGGCACTGGTGAAAAGACCAAGAAAAGAGTTTTGGGCTGAGAGGAGATCCCACAAGCCTACCAGATACCCTGCGTCCCTTGGTCTTGCTTGCCTTTCTGTACTAGAAGTTACAGATGGAGAACACCAGAAATCCTCTTGTGCTCATTCTGTCTTCCTCCTTCTGCTTGTTAATGGCTCCTAGATCCTATTGAGGACTGCAGAGTGTCCACTGACATGACTACCTAGAAGATCTGAAGGTTCTCCTTCTTTCCCTCCATTCCTGATTTCTTTCTTTTATAAAAATGGATATCTCCTTTTAAAATCCAAATACCTGGTCCCTGGAAGGAAAACGATTGTTTAAAAAGGGAGAGGTGGTCCCAGAGGAGGAAAAACAATGGCCATTAATGTCTTAAAGCACATGAGCTAATCAAGTGTACTTCTCTTCCTCTCAGGATGTAGTTCAGAGAGATGGGAGGTTGAGGTAGTGATTGAAAAAGGACAGCAAGGGAAAGAATGTAAGGTTTTTTTTAAGGCAGTTTAGGTAGTGGGTGTGGAGACTGGGAGGATGTACCAGATTATGGGAGAAAAATCACTGAACTTGGATCTCTTTCCAGGTTTTTCTGGATCTGAGTCCTTTCTAATGGTCTTATTTTGATTCACTGGTCTCAAGAGACTTTTTACATTCTTGGTGCTGCTGGGTCCCCTGGGTACTATGTATACTCCCTACAGTCTACCTAGAGGCTCAGGCCATTAACTGGATGCCAGAGAATGAAAATCCATCTTCTACCGGAATGTACAATTCATTAAGGCATTTTCAGTTTCCTCTGGCCTATTGCAGCTCATCTCAGGATTTTCTTCAGAATCAATTTTAGTGGTGCGAAGGAGGACAGATTGAGAACCAAGAATCCTGAAAATAATCTTCACTCATTTTATTTTATCTTTCTTGTGTTTTAGAAAGTAAAACTCACCATAGGCCGGATCCAAAATTCAGAGAAATTCCATGCTTCGCCCTGTACATGTTCCTTAAAAACTCAAGGAGGTGCACCTCTTCAGAAAGATGAGTCTGAGTTGAAGAAGATACTGCCAAAGAGGAGTCCAGCATTTAAGAGAGCCTGAGGAAGGGATCTGGGGAGTAGCCAGTCTGTTGTGAGTTCCTGACAGCAGGAGGAGGGGGGAGCCTTGGCGTGACCTGGGCTCTGCTATTCACAGATTTGTGACATAAGCTCACACACCGCTCTAAATCACTATATCTGCATCTTAAAAATGGGGCTGACTCTCCCTCTCTGGCTAGTGCATCAGGGATGCTGAGAAGGTCAAGTGGGATGATGAGCAGGGGTCATAGGGAAGATGGAAGGCTTTATTACCTGAGACTCCGTCCCAAACAGCACAGGCACAGGTTGGGCAAGTCCTTCCTGTGAGTAACACACAAGGTGTATTCTGAGGTTGTGGTTTGTATGACCATTTCTTTGTTAAGAAACGAACCGTTAAAAACCCTCACCCTAGGAAGGCAAGATTCCCCAAGAGAGGTGAGACCACTAGGCCTGCCCAAACATGTCCTACCACCATTCAACCCCAGAGTCTAGAACACAAGGGCAGGATGGCCTCTTGGATTTAAAGCATCTATTTTCTTAAAGACCTAGTAACTATTTTAGAAGTTGAAACAGTTGTAGGACTTAAATCCATGGTTGATTTTCTTATTTCACAAATTAGAAGCAAACTACTTAGTGCTTCTAAGCTGGAATGTTCTTAGTTTACTGACGCATGAATAAACTGACACTAGAAGGCCAAAGGAATCTAGTGGTTTTTCATAAATAGGAAAGCAAAGGCAGAGCACTAAAGCACTAAGCAAACTGAGGAAGTTACAGCAAAAGGAGTCTTGGAAAGTCTGTCTTACTCAGTTTGTTATCTCACGTAGAAGAAATCGAGGCCTGGGATGGTGACTGACATGCCCCATGCCTGGCTACAGGTTTCACAGCTGTCCAGTAGCAGAGCCAAGAAGCTAAACCAGCTCTGGAAAGCAGCTGGCTTTCAATTCCGTTAAGAAAGGAGCTTCAGCACTCACCAGAGGCGTTCAAGCATGTTTCATTTTTCGTTCTCCGGGAAGCGTAAAACATTCTCATTTCCATGGCGTGTTTTACCTACTGTTTCTACTTCTAGAGTTGTGCCCTAGGGCAACAGACAAAACACAGTGATGTCTGTAAAAATTAAAGTGTCTCCTGGCATGCCTTAGCACTGTTGGCAATAATGAAGAAGTCATTTGGGGATTACATAATTCTTATTTCATCACATGGAACAGGGCAGATGTTAAAAAGTTTGGCGTATATAGCTATGGGTAATGCTCATGATATATTAAGAATGAAAGGAGCAAACTGTAGTATCATAGGTGCAATATTGATCCATCTTCATTAAAATAAACTTTGGATCTCTGTGTAGATAATGCACATAAAATCTCTGCAGCCCAATTCAGCCATGAGTAGATACCTCCTGGGGAGGTGGTAACACTGCACTTTGGTACGTTTCCCTCCTCCTAAAAACACTCCATCAGGTGGCATGCTGCTGCCTTTCTGCCATTCCTCTTTGTCTTTTTTTTTTTTAAGTTAAGAATAACCCCCATTTAGTTGTCAATAAGAATTATTCGGAGAAATGTGATTAGGATTGGACCTGAGGCAGAAGCCTTTCTGTAATGTTTGAATTTGTATTTTCTCTTTATCATGAGCATATGTTGCTTTTGAAATGAAAAAATATATGCAAGTGTGCAGAGGAAATAAATGTACATATGTGTATTTATTAAACATTTGTCAGTGAGAAACCAAGCCACCTCAGTAAAGGAACTAAGAAAACCATGAAGGTAAGATCACCTGGCAACCACCAATGTTGATAAACACAGGGCTCTGAAGCCCAAAGCTCTTTCCTTTGGTTTACTCAGAAAGCTTTCCCGCAATGCCAACGAAAGCTAAAATGAAATAAAGAAACAAACCGTAGCCTCCAGGTACCTTCACGCCTGCTACAGTACAGAGAAGCCTGAGGACTAAAGACTCACAGAATGCCTGGCCCTTCCAAACACCACCTGGAGGGAGCAGCCAGCCTGTTCCTCTTCCTGTCTAATCCCAGCAAAATCAGCCAGGGTGCTTATATGAGGGCCCTTCTCTGGGGGCTTCTCCCACATGAGAGGTTTGCTCTCGAAAGGGTGTCTCATGGAAGATTCTAAGATTCCCACATGGATGGGCCCAGGGTCTGCCTCCTAATGACATTCCCAGGGATCTGCATGCTGGTTGACCAAGGAACACTCATTTTGGTGAAGCATCTTGGTGGCCAGCATGGAGGCTTAGTTCCCCAGGAGGACACCAAACATGGAGTGCCCACATGGGCATTCCTGAGGGGAAATGGCCCCTTTCAGTGGTTCTGAAGGAAGCTAATGGCCACCACTCCCTAGCCAGACCTCCAAGCCAGAAGGAGGCTGTCTGGCTTTCATTGTTGCTGTCTGTCTGCTACCTGGGGAGTGGCAGGACTGGAGCCTGGACAGAGGGCTCCCCATGCTGCTGGGCAATTGAGGCAGAGAGAAGAGCCTGCAGTTTTGTCACTTCTGCTGTTGCTCTTCAGGGTCCCATTCCTCATTGCTTCCCCTGCCCAGAGCTGGAGACTTAGCACTAGGAACGCATCTAGGTTCCTTCTGCCTCTTGACAGTGGCAGTGCCTCACAGAGGATGTCTGGCCAAAATGGCCCAAAACGTTGGGAACCAAACTGTTGTCCCAGAGCCCAACTTTTAGGGTCCTCTTCAGTTGCACAGCTAAGAGTACTGAAAGATGTCCTGCTCAGAGACAAGAGGGTTCCCCAATCCAGGGCAGAGAAAGGCCCTGCAGCACACAATTTCACTGAGTGAAGAGGATGCAATGAACCCTGACCCACTCTGCTGCCCACAAGCCCATGCACAGCCAGCCTCAGTGCCTCCTCCCTTCCAGGGTGGCCCTTGATGCTCACCCGAGCTCCACTGCAAGTGGAGGAGCATGGGTTGCACACTGCAGAAAGGTCAACCCAAATGTTCTAGAAGGGTGGCCCTCTTTTCAGCCTGTTTCTAGAAGAAAGAAGGGAATGAGAATGGACTGTGGTCATTCTTGACCATCACACTGTCGGCCTAAGTGTGCTGTCCTCTTTGGTCTTGCTGGAGGAGGTGCCAGAGCTCAGGAATGTGGAGAGAGACCTGGGCTTCCCTAGCTCTGTGCCACCCTGTGGCTTCCAGGCCAACACTCTTCTCGGTATTTGCAAGTTTTCAGCAGGCCATATGGAGAGGCCACCCGTCTGGCCTGTTCCTGCTTCCTAGTAGGTTCCCATGGCTCCAGGGCAGGCCTCGGAGGGAGTCTATAGGCATCCGCTGTGTTCTCTGCTGAGGATGCAGCCTGTTTGGAGAGGCGTCTAAGAAGCTCAGACAGGGAACGAATGCACAGGGGGACCCAAGTACATCCATCCTTATTTGATGCTGTCAGCAAACCGCATGCTCTCCAGGGAGGCATTCTAGAGGTAGGAACATACATGTTTGCATGTATGTACATTGGTGCATAAACATGTATCTCAGAGGCCAATAAAAATGCAATGGGGAAGATACAGTTATGCTCTAATAAATTGAGAAGCTGGAGAACCACAGTGACCTGCCCCACCTCTTTTTCTATAGACCAAGTGCCAAGTCACTTTCCCTTGGGATGATAAGAATTTAAAGTATCATAAACAGACACAGGGAGAGGAGTTTCAGACTGAGCCGTACTAAATCAGTGTTCTTTGTCACATTGGACTTGAGGATATGCAAGAAATGTGTTTTATTGAGAAAGCTCTTTAAAATGCCTACATTAGTAATCAGATCTCCAAAGCAGCCCTGGCCAGTTGGTTTGGGGAGCCAGGTTTTTAAGCAGATCTCACACAGCGCCGGGCTCAGAAGTCGAGCTGCCTGGCACGGTGGCTGTCTTTGCTCTGTCATGGCTGCATTTAAGTCTTGAATTGATTCAAAATGTTTACCGTTGAGTGTCATTTTGACTTTTGGGGAAGAGCCAGGGGTAAACAGTACCAGACCAGGTTGACAAGATAGATAGAGACGCACTGAAATGTTTTCATGAGTCTGTCTTTCTATTGGACACCACTTAACAGTAGCATGCACTATATTTTTGGTCATGCCTCATAAAGAGTCTCGCAAAAGAAGACTTCCAGATCTGCTTCGGCAAGTGGCAAGAACAACAGGATCAGTGTGTTTCAGAAGAGGGGAAATACGTTTGTGAGGGGTTAATGGCAATGTGTCTTTTACTATAATGAAGATTTTTAGAAGTTATTTTTTAAATTAAGCATTCAGTATAGTTCCTGATCACGCCTTGAAATATTGATCACACTCAACACGTACTGCACTCACCAAAATAGATTTGAGTATTGCTTATCTGAAGTATGTGGATCCCAAAATGTTTCAGATTTCAGACTGGGGGGCATTTGGGAATATCTGCATATGTATAATGAGATATCTGGGGGCTGGGGCACAATTTAGAAACATAAAATTCAATTGTGCTGCATAGAGCCTGCATTAATTTTACATTTTTAATAGTTTCATGCATGAAACGAAATTTCATGGCATAGAATGTTCAATTTGTTGCTTCATTTCAGCACTTGAAACTTTTGATATTATAGAGCATTTAAGAGTTTGTGCTGTCAAATCAGGGATTCTTAACCTTTCTTGCCTAAGCAGTAGAGTTGCTGAGAACTATTTTCTTCTCTGCCAGCAAACTCTGCGCTGCTTTTGTTCATGCTGTGTGCTGGGGAGGCAAACACCGTAGCTTGTCATAACTAGACGCGCACTGAGAATCCATGGGCCGCCACTGTGAGTGCAAAGGCTTTACTTCACAGACACCTATTTTTACCACAGAGGCACTATGACACTCCTCTGGAGCTCAGTTGCTTATGTGTGTGGTGTGGTGGTGGAAAAGGTATTGTCCCTGGCTTGTCTCTTGGTTCTCAAGTGTCTTCTAAGTAGCTAAGACCACTAGAGACATAATTGAGTTGAGTCAAATTATTGTTTAATAAAAATGAGAGAATAATCAGCTATCAAACTCTGGGGTGACAAAGGAGCTCAGAAAAGAACAGGAACATGGTGGATGAAAGGCTGCTTGTGACTCACATTTGGAGCTGCCTTCTGTGTCCTAGGCACAATGCTCACTGTACCCTATACCCTGCAAGATTGTTATCAGACTCTCCTGGCTATGCCAAATGTTCTCAGGTAGCTCCTTCCGCATAGGGCTTGCCAACTGAACGTTCCCGGGTTATGGGTGGCTCACCTCTTCTTCTGGAGTTCAACTCCAGATTCTTCAAGTCTTGAACAAAGAACTGAACGAAATAGGCAAAAAGCAGTGGGAAAATTTAACTGAGAAAATAAAAGTGAAGAGTGTAAGAGAAACTAGCTCTGCAGGTCAAGCTTGGGCCACATAGGAGGAGAAAAACCAATAAAGGACCAAGACCCTGGAGAAAGCAGGGCAGACTACCATGGTGAAAGTCACCACAGGGGCCTCCTTGTGGTCTCTGCATTCTTACATGCTGTCCAAATTTCTAAGAAACCCATGGGTTTCTACATATGGATTCTAAGGGGTGGTGCTGAGATTGTAGGCCTCAGGCAAAGGTCAGGTCCAAGCCACCCTATTAAAAACTTGCCCAAGTTTAGAAGAAAAGTCCACACACAGGGCTTTGGGAACTGTTCCATGCATTTGTTCTTGTGATTAATAGGTCATGCCTACTTCCCAGCCAGATTTGCCTCACCCTAATCTCCTATGTCAAGCTCAAGACTATTGTGTGCCCACCCCACTTTTAGATCGTAAACCCGAGGATAGAGAAGTTAAATAAAGTGCAACAGCCGCAACAAGCTAGTACAAGTGAGAGCTGGAACTCCAGCCAGATGAACCTGTTTTGGAGAGCACAAGCCTACGCCTACACACTTGAAGGCAACCTAAGAAAGGAAGTAAACTCAGCTGCAGAAGAACTCCAGGCCTGGGAGAGAGCTCAGTAGTCTAAGCCCCTGCCTGGCAAGCACAAGCACCAGCTTTGATCTGTGGTACCACATGCCATGCTGTTCCCTGAACCCCAGGAGCACCATGCTGGCCACCTAAACTGGGTATGGTGGTGCAAACCTATAATCCCTGCACTGGGGAGGCTGAGACAGGAGGACCCCTAGAAGTCTGAGCTGTATAGTGAGACCCTGGCAGTGAGCTAAGCGCTCCAACTCAAGAAGAAGGCAGTGGAGAAAATTGGTTTTCATCTTCACAGATGGCCAGCAAGAGCTGCCAGCTCCAGTCAGGCTGGGTGCTGCAATCCTACTTCTCTTTAATTAATATCTCACACTTCTAAACAAAGCATGTGAAACTATAAAAGGACTCTACCAGGATTTCCTCCAGCTTACATAACCCAACGAGGTGGGCTGCAGATTATTAGGCAGCACTGTGAACATTTTTAATGTAGAATTTATTCATTCTATAAATAGACTTGATGCTAGTGCCTCCTTCAGTTGAGGAAAGAGGCTCCACTCACAGTCTGTGGTGGCTCTTACTTGTGATCCTGGGGCTGCTTTCATGTGCACAATCCCTCTTTCCTGTGCAATCTCTCTCTCCCACTTTGTGGCATTTGACACTATAGACGCCCATACCATCAGAGCCACATTAAATGAACTAATTGACTCTCTGCAACACAGACATGAAAGGAAAGATGAAGCACCATCCCATGAACACATTTAACATAATATTGATACACAGGCATTCCTTGTTAGCAATTTGCCTGCTTGACCACACTGCAGAGTTAAGACCAAAGTCCACTGCTCAAAATTCTGACCTGCCACTTCGACCGGCAACCCATCCATTTTGGTACATTCTGTGCAACTTATTTATAGACTCTCAATATCTTTTTTTCTACAGTGTCCCTCGTTTAGATGGTACCATCATTTTAGCTTACTGTACTGTGTAGTCCAGTACTGCAGTTTTATGTTCAATTATGCATTACAGTACTGCACATAATGTTATGCAACCAAAAGCAAAGCCATCAAGTTGGAGTTGGCTTTGTTCATTTCTTTGTTCTTAATGTTGTAATGTGCATACTATATACCATTCCTCATTTAGTGACCAGTTCATTTAATGACCTAAGTGCATGAGCAGAACTTGGTCGTTAGGGCCAGGGAGATAGTTCAGTAGAACAGTCGCTTGCCTGGCAAGCACAAGGTTCCAAGTTCAATCCCCGGTACTGAGAAAAAAAAAAAAGAACTTGGTTGTTTAATGAGGAATGTCTGTATTTGGCAAACATTCAACTCATAAGGTCCAGTTCTACTGTCATCTGTCTCTACAGTTCTCTGCTCAGCACCTACCCCCCATTCCAAGAAGAAATGATTGCCCCATCTATGTTTCCACATGCGTCTGTTACCGAAGATATATGTAAATATGTAGCCACCCCTCAATATCCTTAGGACATTGGTTCATGACACCAAAATCCATGGATGCTCAATTACCTTAAATAAAATAGTGTTCGTGTATAACTTATGCACACCCTCCTGTATACTTTTTTCTAGATTATTCATATTGCCTTGATCAATGTAGATGTTGTATAGGTATTTATTATGCTGTATTATTTAGTGAATCATATCAAGAAAACTTCTGCGTGTGCTCAGTTATGGGCATAATTTTTTTCTAAATATTTTTAACCTACAGTTGGCCAAATCTACAGATGCAGGACCTGTAAACATTGAGGCTCAACTGTAAATACTATTTCACATAAATCTGTGGCCTTTGTGGGGGTGGGGGAAACCACATTCTGGTCACTTTTGTATTTAACGGTCTTTTTTTTTTAATTTTTAATTTTTTTAAAACTTCATTTATTTACTTGTGTTATGGCCAGCTCAGCCTGCCCTAGGGCTGGAGCTGGCACAGCATGTGGTGCCAGGAATCGAACCATGGTGCCTGGGGTTGTCTAAGCTTTCCTAAGCATGTGCTTTAGACCACTGAACCATCTTGCTGACCCTTTTTTTTTTTTTTTTTTTTTTTTTTTTTTTTTTTTTGTGGGACCAGGGTTCAAACTCATGACCTTGCACTTGCTAGGCAGGTACTTGTGCCATGGAGCTATCGTCCTGGCCCTTAACGGTCTTCAAGAGTATTCAGAATAATGAATACATACCAACTTAAAATGAAATAGAAGGTTACAGTTCCACAGGCGACGCTTTCTACAAAAAGCAATTGCAGTCTCCTGGTTCACCAAGAGTCCTCATGGTCTTAGTCACACATATAGGCAGATGAGCTTAGAGCTATGTGGGTCATGATGAGATCCCTGGGGTGAGAGAGTACAGCCCTGATGCTAGCAAAAGTCTCCCCCTTCGCTCGTGAATCAATCAATCAAGTACGTATTCAGTGCTGCTTACTAGGCTTGAAGCTTAGGTCATAGAACAGTGTGTTTTTATTGCTGAACATGAGCAGGAATAGTAGGAGGTCTGACTTCTTGGAGCATCTGCTCAACACCACTGAGCTTTCTACTACTGGGGCTTGGTTTGCGTTATTCCTTTTAAGCTTCCCAACAACTCATCAAGGTAACCTCTAGCAGCCTCGTTTTATAGGCATGAAAACAAACTTCAGAGAAGCTAAGTAATAGTCTCACAGATTGAAGTCTAGATTGGCCTCCTATATGCACAGTCTTTAAAAGCTGCTCACCTGCCACTTACTTGCTATTTGATCTTGTTCTCCTCTTGGAACATTCACAGTTGGCCCTATTTCCACATCAGCAAAATGGGAATGCTACTACTTTTTTCTTTTAGACAGGTCTTTCTATGGAGTTTAGGCTGGCCTTCAACTCCCCATGTAGCCCAGGCTAGCCTAGAACTCATGGTGACCCTCCTGCTGCAGTCTCCTGAGTGCTGGAATCACCACACCCAGCATTACTACCTTTTTCTTGAGAAGTGATACTGTAATAATGTAATCTTTTAAGGCACTCTTGTGTTATGGTTTGCATGTAGATGTCACCTCAAAGCCTCATGTGTCATAGGGCTTTTCCAAAGATGGATGAATCTAGTGTGTGAGGATAGGAAGAAAGGCCTAGTACAGATTAGTAAATCAGTCTACTGGCAGGTTTGGCATAATTCTGATTAGGCTCAAGGGTGTGAGTGCTACACCCACTCCAGGGCAGGTAGCCCGCATGCAGTACAAGGGACAGAAAGAATCTTGTCCTCCTCTTTCTGCTCTTGCTGTCTTCAGTCACAATGTACTGTTGCCTCTCTTCCAGTGTCACCCTGCCTTGGCTCCAGCTGATTATGGACTGAAACCTCTTCAAAGTGTAAGCAAAATAATCCTTTCCCCCTTTAACTTGGGGTGTTGAATCTTTTGTTTCAGCAATGAAAGAAAAGTAATTAAGACACCTTGTAACTTTAAACCCATCATTCTAAATCCATTTAGGCAGGTACAATTAATTACTATGAAACAAGTATTATGTAATGTTAAAAAAAAAAAAGAATGTATGCAAGTGTTCAGATCCATCATATATGATGCAGGAATTCAGAGGAGGAGGAGAACAGGCATAGAAGCTAATGTACTCCAAGAAGGCTCCTTGGAACAGATAGGACTTCATATGGAACTAAAAACACAACAGTGTGCCAACCCCACCCCGCACCACTGAGACAGTGATTGAGACCGGGCCTGGTGACGCGCACCTATCATCCCAGCGCTTGGGAGGCTGAAAACAGCAGAATCACCAAGATTCTGATCTATGTAGTGAGACTCTGTAGACCCTGTAAACCCTGTACTAAATGAATACAAATAAAGAAAGAAAAGCATGAGTGACAAGGTGGGTGAATGAAAAGATGAGAGAAAGAGCAGATTGACCAAAGGCAGACAAATGAGTTTACAGTGAGTGCAACAGTAAAGTGACCACTGCATATGCTGATAATTAAAGTCGCCATCTATCGAGTGCATGCTACATAGCATGTGGCAGGCCAAACCCTCCAGTTCATTTAAGCCCCTTGTTATTTTATGAGCTTAGGATTGCTTTATTTCCATTTTTCTGAAGGGAAAATTTAGATTTGATGATGTGCCTGGGGTTACAGAGTAACTAAGTTGTACAGCTAAGATCTCACTGCATACTCTTGACCAACCAACAAAGATGATGTGTACTGGACAGAGGTCAACAGAGAATGCACAAAACCACGTGACCGCCACAGCTACTGGGAACGTCAACCTACAAATGCTAACTTTTCTCTCTAAAATGTTAGGAGAGCCAAGATCTTGCAGATAACTCCTCTAAATGTCTAAAACTTTCCTAACTTTTTGATGTAATCATCAAACACACTGGAGTTAATCTTTTCTGGGTATTCCCTGCATCACTTCATTTTTTGCCAAAGTCAATAGATTTCAAGTTTGGTTTGTTACTGTTGATGTTGACATAAAGTCGAGGTGTTTTCCAGTACTTACCTTTCCTCCCCTTTGGAAAATTATCTTCTCTTCCCCTTTTAAATAACCTTGTAACTTAACAATGTGTCTACTATTCCATGTTGAAAGAACAATGAGAGGTTTTCTGGTCAGTGAGTAAGAAGTTTTATTTTTTTCAATTCTATCTGATAAATCTCATCCATACAGCAGTAACTGAAATACTTCTTTTTAAACTATTTATTTATTTATTTATTTATTTATTTGGTTCAGAGTCTCACTACGCAGCTTGGATTCATAGTGATCCTCCTGTGTCAGCCTTCCCAGTGCTAGGATTACAGGTGTGCACCACCATGCCTGGTATCATAGAATTTTCAGGCTGGAAGGTTTTTTTCTTATATATAAGTAGTCCTTATGCTCTAAGCAATTCAAGAATTGAAAGCTAAAGTTCTAACATAGAAATGACATGATCTAAGAAGTTATTTTCTTACTGCCTTCCACAACTGAAACTTACACTAATGACTATGTGACTTCAGGGCTTCATAAGTGATCTGGATTCCAATAAGCCAGTTTGGGTGACTGACTCTTTTGGCTTCAGAGAGAACTACCCTTTGATAATCATCACTTTCTGAAGCATTCCACATCTGTTTTTGGTCATCAGTTTTGGCAATCAGTCAACCTATCACAGCATAAATGTGCCTTCAAGGTTGAGGGTCCCAGCAGTTGGGGGAGGAGGAAGTCACTCTCAGACTCCGCGAGCACAGAGGAGGCTGCTGTAGTTGTACACACTGAGTTGACCTTCTTGAGTTCCAAAATATTAAAGACCCAGAAAAAACATGTCTTCAGATGGAAAAAGCCCATCCCATGACTGTAGACATAAAGATTCTGTTTGGAAAGGAAGTAGATGCTTGGAAGTTGGTTTCTGGTACTAATGGCAGCACTCACTCTGAAGAACGCCTGCTGCTAGAGAAAGGTGTGGCGAGGATGTAGGAAGGACATTCTCAACCCTCCTTGAGGGTCCAGCTTCTCCTAGTGCCTCCGGCGAATGTCCAGCCACGACCTCTCCTCAGCTATGTGGCTGAGTCCCGCTGAGATGGGGACAGCATAGAGCAAGCTTAGCCAGTAAGCATCATGGCAGGGTCCTCGTAACAAAATGCTTCCTAACCGAAGTATCTTAGCACAATATAAATCCAGTGTAAAACCAAGTGGGAAATTAAGTGGAGAGCACGTTCTTCGAAAATGCCTGACAGGAGGAGAGGAATCATGCTGCATTTTCCCATCTGTTAATTGCTTTTCATGTCAGGGGTAGAAATAAGGCAAACTGAATCATTGTAGAAGGACTGAATAACAGTATATTTTGGTGTTCGGTTTTTATGTCAACCCTTACCCAGATTAACATTTGCCAAGAAGAACAGAAAGTTAATCTCATAATCTAAGTTGCTAGACCAATCCAACTCTGTGAATACATATTCAGTGACCACTATGTATGAGACAGCCTGAAGAAATAAAAGCAAATTTAAATATAACATTTCTATCCACTGCTATCTCTGGCTTTGCAAGTTGTCAAGATGGGCACATGATCACAAATATACGGGCTGAGATTTAGAAAGCACAAATTCACATCAAAACGCAAATCCTCCCTGACTTTCCAATTAATGATCAATCTCTACTTGAAACTGAAGATAGGATCTGAGCACTAAATACTGGTTAAACTTGGCATATCCTGCACATTATTAGTCTTGGCTATTTCCTACCAATTTATATTTGTTTAAAAGAAACCCAGCTGTCAACTTATTTCCAGCATCTATCTATCACCTTACAGGTGCTATTTAAATCACCAGAGCTGTTAGCAATGTACAAATAAAGCAAAAATCACTACTTTTGTGGAGCTTAATTTTTGTGACATTCACTCCAGCATAGATTTGATAATAATATATCTCCTTTCTATATAAATTTTCTTAGAGACCATATGTTTTCTGCCAGTTTTTAAAGAATTTTTGCTGACTGACATCTGAGTTGAAAATAAAGTTCTTAATAACATGTATACTGGTTGCTATATAGGTTGATTATATCCTTATTTTAAAAAATTAACAGTGTACCAACATTAAAATTAAGTATGACTATTCTATGTTAAATAAGTATATTTGAAGTTAATTATCTAAAAATTTTAGATATTTCTGAATTTGCTGACAGCGTGTGATTTTTTTATTTTTTATTTTCTTGTGAATTTGTTCTTATTTCTAAAATTTTGGGCATTGCTAAATTTTAGTTTCAGCTGCCAGAATAATCTTGGCCATCTTTTTCTGACAAATGCAATCTCTTGAATAACTTGTTTCTGTCACAAGGAATAGTAACCCAACACATGCGTGCTCTTATAAAGGTCTTTGATATTTTTCACTTCAGAATTTTACTGAATTTCTTCAAGGTATATCAGATGGCTCCGATATTGTCTAGCAACACCTTTTGGATGTCAAGAGCTCTGAAATTTGATGGTAAAAGACACAGTTGGGAAAAGGCAACACCTGCAGAAGTTTGCCATTTATCCAAGAAACCAAAAAGAGAGTAACATTACCAATGAATTCAACAATGGACCTCCCAAAGCAGTTGGATGTCAATGACCAGAAAAACACCTCCCTGGTGCTCGCTTCAGCAGCACATATATTAATTGGACCATATGTACAGCTGCTTTCTCTTAGTTCAATGAGAAGAAAGATTTGTACTAATAGTCTTTAGAAAACATATCTCTGCATCTTGTACTCTGAACAACTACTATGAAGACAGCAATATGCAATGTATTAATTATCATAACTGTCCTACTAACCTGCTTTAAAACAGTCTCATTGTCATATCTTTCTCATTAAAATTAATAAAAAATTTTTAAAAAGAAAGAAAAACACCTCCATGAAGCTTAACATTTATGACTGACTCACTATATAAACCTTAGGTGGTGATAAGTTCTGTAGCTTCCAGGCCTGCTCCATTTTAAACTTGGTTTCCAAATAATGAGACTTGTCTCCCAAACAATTTGGTAATGTTTAATCCAGCAGATGAGATCTCTGTAAGTAGTCTTATTTAAAGAAAACCAGGTGCAATAACTCAATGATAGCATTATGATTGATATTGACATTAATCTCCAGAGCTTAAAATTGGCTATTTACTTTTTCAGTATCAAAGGGCACTGACTGAAGTGATTTCTATTCATGTATAAAATAATTATACTGGAAATTTGAAAATCGCATTATTCTGCTATCTGCTCTGAATGATCAGAACTAGAATCTGAACTATATCCAATTTTTTTTTGGTACCAGTAATCAAACTCAAGCCCTGTGCCACTGAGCTATATCCCTGGCCCCTAAAACTATAATACAGGAAAATTTCACAGAAAAATCATTTAATCCTCTAGATAAATAAGATGAGAGAATGGATCAATGTGCTATTTTAGATTTCAATATCACATCTCCCTAGTTTTGTAACCCATTTCTTCCACCATGAAAATAAAAATAAAAAAAAAAAAAATATATATATATATATATATATATATATATATATATATATATATATTCCCAGTACCAGGGATTGAACTCAGGCAATTACACAATATTTTTAAGACCTAAATCAGGCATTAAGACTGAAATCAGGCATTAAGACTGGCTTTCCCCCTGCATTCTTGTCACATTTCCTTAATTTTGTAGGCACTGTATTCATGAAGAATCTGTTTAAGTTCAATAGTTCATGTTTCCAAAGGGTAGGGTTTTAAAAAGCTTTTCTTCCTCTTCCAACCCAAATTGCTGCTGAATCCCATCCAAACTGCCAGTCCTCACCCATCAAACTGAGAAGTCAGTCCTTGACACCCATGTGAATGTTTTTGTGTGTTCCTAAAGTTTTAGAAGCTCAGAAAAAGTCTAAAAGATACTAGGTAGGAGCCAGGTTCAGTTGTGTACAAATGTAATCCCAGCACTCAGGAGGCTGAGGCAAGAGGATTGCCAAAAATTCAAGGGCAGCCTGGGCCAATAGAGAGTTTAAGAGGAGCCTGAACTGCATAACAAGACCATGTCTCATGAAACAAAGAAATGAACAAACACAGCAATAACAAAGCAATACCACATAGGTTTTTTGTTCTATTGATTCATTTTCTTTTCTATTCTGCTCTTTTCTTTCTTTCTTTCTTTCTTTCTTTCTTTCTTTCTTTCTTTCTTTCTTTCTCTTTCTTCATTCTTTCTCTCTCTCTCTCTCTCTTTCTGTTTTTGTTTTCTAGAAAGATCACAGAATTAAAGTAAACACATCACAGCTGTATTTTTCTTACTACTGGGGGAGGGGGAGGGCTCAGCAAGTCAGGACCAAGGCCCCTTGCATACAGCTGAGGATAAGAAGTCTGAAGCATGTTGTGCTTACAAGACAAGAAGTAACCCAGGAACAACAAGGACCTATGGGAAATTTTCATCTTGGCTAATGTCACTGGGGCTTGCCAGGATATAGGAAAGCTTTCTGACCTGTAGATCAACAGAAAATCTCCAAGGAAGCAAAAACAACATTTGCTAATTTTGGTAGATGTTTTCTGGGTCGTCTGTTAAACTTACTTTAAGAAAATCAAATGCTTTTCCCCGTTCATTTCTAATACTGTAACAAAATACATGGAATCTATACATAAGGACTGTGCATGTGTGTGTGTTTAAAACTTATAGCCTTTCCTTTTTTGCTTTAAACAAAGCTTATATTATTTTCTCCTGAAAATATTCAGTCTTCCTCATGCCTCGAAAAGAATTCAATTTCAAATAAATAACCTTTTCAATGTACTTGCTTATAAGAGTTAGCAGGCCTCCAGTTTCTTGGTTAACTATGGAGCTCATGGAGAAGGAACGTCAAGTTTATAAGCACATTAACATGAAATGTAAGTCTGGTTCTTTCTAAATTATATACTTTTCATAACTCATTTATTTTTAGAATTTGTTTATATCATAGCTTATAATACAAAATGTGATAAAATAATAGTGCTGACTTATTTTAGGCTGGATTCCTGTTTAGTCATGAGGAAAATCCTGAAAGCTTACAGAGAAAATAATTGATTCCAATTGTTCTTTATCCATAAAAATCACGTTGAGCTGAAATAAGTTGTATTATGGGTATAAAATGAATGGAGAACCGGTCTAGTGATGGCAAAATTCAAGGCAGCTTTTTCTCAATCACCTTAACCTTCACATTACATATTCTAGGGGGATTTGACTGTTTAGGCCAGTGGTTCTCAGTGCTGGGTACATAGTAGAATTCTCTGGTGAGCTTTGCAAAGGAAACAAATGACCTCCCTAGACCAAACTGAATCGGAATCTCTGGGAGTGGGGCTTGAGCATCAACACATTTGCAAATGTCCAGTATGATTTTACCTTGTGGCTAGAGTTGACAATCCTTGATGTCAGTCTTATGGAGATATTATGACTGCGTGTCCTACATTTTGGAAGTTGCCTGTGCAGATCTACTACCAGCAGATAGCAGTAGAGGGAAATGCAAAAACACCAGGCTCCATGCCAGCCCGTGTTGAGGAACGCTGCCAGTGCACACTGAGCACCAAAAGGGATTTTTTAAGCGTGATAGACTTGTTAAAAATTATTCTTAATGCTGTGCTTATTTGGCTTTTTCTGAAATTTTACTTGGGTCTGGTATTTGGAAAGCTCACTACATGCCAGGTATCCAAAATCCTAGAAAAGGGTAGGAAGGAAAAGAAAATCACACAATAAAAAGTTTCTTTCTAAGTGTCTTTTTCTCTTCAAACATGCAAAGTTATGAAGAGAAAAATACTTGCCTATTTGTCTGTTTATATCTATTTATCTATTTGTCTATCCATCTATCTAGCTGTAGTTTATGGTATATATTTGATGCTTTGATACATTTAGATAAAACGGAATAATTAAATCCAGCTAATTAGCATACCAATGACCTTACTACTTCTCATTTTAATGATGAGAACATTTGAAATTGTTATGTATTGTGCACTGTGTTTTTTCTTTTATGGCCAGTTCAGCCTGCCTTGGAGTTGGAGCTGGCGCAGCATGTGGTGCCAGGGATCGAACTGCTGTCCCTGAGGTTGCCTAAGCTTGCCTAAGCAGGTGCTCTAGACAGCTCAGCCATCTTGCTGGCCCCCTACTGTGCATTATTGTTAATTACAGTTACTGTGCTACATCATAGGTCTCCAGAATTTCTTCTTCTCTTACTGAAACTTTGTGCCCTTTAACCTACAAGTGTGTCTGTTCACATTTATATCTGTATTTATGCTTCAAATCATCCTGACTTTAAATGAATAGTAGAATTTAAAGTTAAAAGTAAAGCAATCTTGATGCTATAAAAATGTGATCATGAACAAGTGACCCTGCAAGAGCCTCAATTTCCTCAGCTGTAAAATGGACTTAGGCAGAGAAGAAAATGAAACTCAAACTACTTTCAAAATTTTCATATGCACAAAAGTCAGTTTCTTTAATTAAGTTGACTTTTTGGTCTACTCGAATTTCAAGGTCTAATCCTTAGCTAATTTCTTTAAGGGCCTGCCCCCTTGCAGAACCTAAAACTATTGTTTAATGAGGGCCTTGTTTCATTATCAGGTATAGTTAAGAATATGTATTCTCCCGAAATGTGAGCATTGTTCTAAATTCTTGTTTATGCCTTGGTTTTCTTGGAGTTTCAAGCATTAGCTAATGAGGAGTTAATAGTTCACTTAAAGTTGCTTAAATGTAGCTCTAATGGATATTATCTTTTTCACCAACTGGAAAAAGAACTGCTGCATTTTGAAATCTGGCTCCTGGAGAACAGCTGAGCCTTTAAATGTTTGTATCCCATGTGTTCCCACCCCAAAAGGCTTAATAAAGATTCTGATTGGAATTAAATTTATACTATGGTGACTAGACATTGCATTTTTACTGAGATGCGTATAATCCCCTTGGAGTATTGGAGTTCATTTATGTAAATATCTACAATTTGCAGATGTTTGTCCCCATTCCAACAAATTGCAAAAGACTGTTGATGGTATTTGGCCTCTCAAGAACTCACAGATTTGTTTACCAACTAGATTCAGTGTTATTTTCAAGCTTTGCAATCAAAATTGTGAGCTTCAGCAGCTAACTGCTCAGGCATTTCATAACACATAGCCTCAAATGGATCAAATGTGGCTCTTGTTTGTATATTTAGCTCTGTAACTGCACCAGAATTACTGAAGAGCAAACACTGAAGATTCTCTGTCATACACGCAAAGTGCTGGAGTGTGTGGAAGGTCATCTGATTTAACACTGTCACCCATAGGAAGAGATTTAAAAGATGCCAGTAAGTTGAAAGGCTTGCCCAAGTTTACTTAACAGCAAAGTAAAAACTTGAACCTAGGACTCCTAGCTACCAGATCTGCTGAGTGAATCAATAAAAAAGATTAAGACGCTCACAGTAGATCAGGTGGTCCGAGTGGCTACCACTGAAATGGAATAAAGGGTGTGGAAACATTCTCCTTCCTCCACCTCCAAGAACCTGCCCTGGAATGGCAAGACACCAGGTTACACCAGGTTGTGTAGAACACATGGAAGTTGATGTACATAATGGCATTTGGGGAGATACAAGGATATGGGGGGAAAGTGGGGGAATTCACCGAGCTCAGTCTCCCTACAGGAACTAGCTGATCGAGATGTGGTATTAAAAATACAAAGATGAGCTCGTTCACCAAAATTCTGAGAGGGCTTTCAGGATCTATGCACTGTATGGGTGTGGATTTGGGTGAGGTGAATGAGACAGGCATATGTATTTAAAAAAAAACGCTAGACAAGCATGAGGGAGGTTATTGTTGCTCCATTGATTTTACTTGGAGAAAGACTTGGCTTTTGTTTATATTACTGAAATTTGGAGTTTGAATAAAACAATAGTGAGAATGCTCGGAATTTGGTCTTGGCTTTTAAAATGCAAAGGCCCTCTCACACTTTGCTCTACTTGTCATCAGAAAGCTCCAGCTTGCTGTGTTGACGTGGCCCTGCTGTTTCCTCATTCCTATGTACATGGGAAGCACATGGACTTCTTACTGGATTCAGATCCACATGGTCTTATTATCTCAAAAGTGGACAAGCCACATCAACAAGACAGGTTTGCAGACAATCTTCATGCAATGAAATGATTTTAGGAATTGGCACTTGAAAGTGTACAAAACTAAATGTCAACTTCGGCTTTGTTGCTTGAATTATGACAAGAAATGTCACAGGTAATAAAGGCAGTGAAACAAGACTGTGGTTCATGTCTCTCTAGCAAAGACGGAGCACGTACGTCCTGGTACCATGCCCAGTAGGAGGTGAGGTAGTGGGCCAGCTACTGTGTGCCCCTGGGTGTCAGAGAAGATAGTTTCTGTAACCTACAGACTACGTTCATCTTCAAATTTGAGTCTCAAGAGCCAAAATGTAAGTACAAGCCAAATCTGCTGGATGTGGTGACACATAGCTGTGACCACAGCAATTGGTAGATGAAGGTAGGAGGATTGACCCAACTTTGAGTGTAGCCTAGGCTACATAGCAAGTTCAAGGCCAGCCTGAACTACATAGGGAGACCCTGTCTCAAAAACAAAATAACAAGGCAATTCTTAGTTACAGAGAGAATGGCTATTTAAGGCTAACATGTAAGTTAGCTCAAACTAATGGATTTAGGACCTAAATAAAAACAATCCTGGCCACAACTGAGAACTCAAAGATGGATTATGCTTGCCTGAATGGAAAATTAATGATCTCTTAAGCATCAGTGCTAGAATCAGATAGATGATCAATAATTGAAATCTTGGCCAACTAGCTCGGCAGTTAAAGCACCTGCAAGCAGGCTCAGGGGTCTGGGGTTCAATCCCTGAGCCTGTCATACAGGCCCTGCCCCTGAGCCATGCTGAAATGGTAATTGAGACTGGGCATGGTAGTGCAGGTCTGTAATCTCAGCTCCTGGGAGGCTGTAAACAGATGAATTACTACAAGTATGGTCTAGTAGTAAGAACTTGAGCACCCTATTCCTGTAGACTTTTTCTTAAAATACAAAAAAAGAAAAGAAAAGAAAAGAATTGAAATTTTCAGTTTGTAATCAGATTGACGTCCCAAGAAGCAGAATGTCAAACTAGCGAAAATCAACAGCTAAAGAACTTGCTGAGTTCTGAAAGTGGCCAGGATGGAAAGTAAAAACGCTGAGGGTAGGCGAGGGAGGAAAAGACACCATGCTTCAGTAACTATGATCGCAAGGTGTCCTTGCTTGCAGCATCTCAATGTGTGAGCTCGAAGTACCGCAATTAAAGAGAAATGTCAACAAAATGTTCTAGGGAAAGAATGCACAAGCCCAACTGCAGTGAGCTCACAATTTTTAAGCAGTCCGAATAGCCATTTCCCCAGATTCTTTGGAGAGGATCACAGCTGCGGTCTCGGGATTGCTCAGGGCACAGAAGTTCCGGATGATTTTCTGCAGGGTGAACAGTCGAGGGCAGTAATTGCACCCATGCTGCGCGAAGTCCCCGGCATGCAAGACGCTTTTGATCTATCATTCACGGTCACCCCAGGAAGCCAAGACAAAATATCAGCCCACTTTTTAGAGGTAATTGAGGCATGAAGAGGTAAAGCGATGTGCTTTGAAGGCAGGAGAATCCCAAGGCTGTTCGGTTCCTAGGTTTCCGACTACGCTAAACTGTTTTGTTTAGGGCTTGCGTCACATTTTGATTTCCTTTCTCCTGAGGAGTTCAGATAGCAGGCCCTGTAATCAAGGCTCTTTCGAGTTTGTGTTTGGACAGTGCTCCTCTTTGCATGCCCCTCTCCCATCCTCCTCAGCCAGGCCTCGAGGACCACGAAGTCCTTCATGCGCTCTCCGCTTTCTTTACAGTGCCTCACAGAACCAGAGACCACTGAGCCGCTACTCTTGGCTGGAAACGGAGAGTACAGAAGGTGATATTTTGACAGTACAACTTGAAAGAAGTTAACATAAGATAAGCAAATTTTGGAATACTTTATAAAATTAAGAACTCCTCATCCCTCCAGGAGATGCAAGTTGAATATATGAATGATTTCAAGAAAGCTTTAAAAATGTTCTTGGATGATAAGTCCAATTGACTCATTCCAGGATGCTGTGAATGTCTGAGGGACATGTTTATTTCTTTGGAAATAACAGAGCACTGAGATCACATTCCTCAGTACTGATATCTAAGGTCATTTTTACACCACATGAATTATATTCTGGCCTAGTTGGAAAAATTGTACTCAACTTCTTCTAGGTTCCTGTGTGTCAACACTTTGGGGAGGAGAGTATCTCAAAATTATGTAGTTAACAGTCTTGAAATGCATCAAGCGATCATCAAGCAATTATTATTATTATTATTATTATTATTATTATTATTAATTTTTGCTGTACTGGAGATCAAATTTAGGACCTTACGCTTGCCAGGCAGGTGGTTTGTTTGTTTGTTTGTTTGTTATTTCATCAAGCAATTATTACGACTCAGGCAGTTCCTGGCTACATTTTTATTTTTATTCGTTTTGTTTTTTTGAGTACAGTGGGCTTTATTGGTGGTGTGCAATGGTAGAGAGCCAGGGCTCCCAAGGCCCCTCCCCTTCTAGGGGGCCTGGGAAGGAAGCTGTGAGGGGGAGATTCTCAGTGTTGGGCCTGAGTAGGACAGTGACTTCTACAGCGTGGCCTCTCCATCCCTTTGGTCTTGCTGGGCTGTGGTGGGGGAGCCACTTACTCCTTGGAGGCCATGTGGACCATGAGGTCCACTGCCCTGTTGCTGTAGGCAACTCATTGTCATACCAATAAATGAGTTTGACAAAGTGGTCATTCAGAGCAATGCCAGGTGGAAGAGTGGGTGTCACTGTTGAAGTCGCAGGACACAACCTGGTCCTCAGTGTAGCCAAGGATGCCTTTGAGGGGGCCGTCTGACACCTGCTCCACCCCCTTCTTGATGTCGTCATACTCAGCCACTTTCTGCAGGCGGCAGGTCAGATCCACACTGACATGTTGGGAGTGGGCACACGGAAGGCCATGCCTGTGAGCTTCCCACTGAGCTCCAGGATGACCATGCCCACAGCCCTGGCAGCACCAGTGGATGCAGGGATGGTGGTCTGGGCAGCCCTGTGGCCATCACACCACAGCTTTCCAGAAGGGCCTTCCACAGTCTTCTGGGTGGCAGTGATGGCATAGACTGTGGTCATGAGTCACTCCATGATGCCCAAGTTGGCACGGATGACCTTGGCCAACGGGGCTAAATAGTTGGTGGTACAGGAAGTGTTGCTGACAATCTTGAGGGAGTTGCCATATTTCTCATGATTCACATCCATCACAAACATGGGGGCATCAGCAGAAGGGGTGGAGATGATCACACCTTGGCACCACCCTTCAGGTGAGCCCTGGCCTTCTCCATAGTGATGAAGACTCCAGTGGACTTCACCACATACTCAGCGCCAGGATCACCCCACTTGATGTTGGCGGGATCTCGCTCATGGAAGATGGTGATGGCCTTTCCTTTGATGACGAACTTCTCGTTCTCAGCCTTGACAGTGCCATGGAACTTGCCATGGGTGGAATTATGCTGGAGCATGTAGACCCTGTAGTTGAGGTCAATGAAGGGCTCACTGATGGCCACAACATCCACCTTGCCAGAGTTAAAAGCAGCCCTGGTGAGCAGGCGTCCAATACAGCCAAATCCATTCACTCCAACCTTCACCATGTTGTCTGGATCGCTGCTGGCTGCACAGAGAGAATGGACGTCTCAGGCACACAGGAGCAGAGAGCCCTGGCTGCAAAGTGCGGTAATAGCTTAAGTATTGTTTCTTTCTTTATTTATACATAATGTGAACTCTAACCAGCTAACTTATGGCAATAATCAACTGACCAGAAATTCAAGACAATAAGAAAATAAGAGTTATTATATTATCTTCTTATTCTAATTTTATTCATTGCAAATTCTGAGAAATAAAATTTACTTCTTGAATGGGCAGATCCGGTCATTCCCAGAGCCTCCAATGGCACTCTATTTCCTTTATCATAGACTCCAATTTCTTTGCCCCAGTCAGCCAGGTCCTGTATGGTAGCACCCCTGCCAGCACTGTCATTGTCTCTGAAGTCAGCATGGTCCACGCACTCTAGCTTCCATATTGTTGTTTTTATATTTTTTAGTACCAGGGATCGAACTTGGAGCCTTGTGCTTCCCTGGCAGGCACTTATGCCGCTGAGCTGTATCCCTGGCCCACATTTTGTATTCTTAAGCAACCCAAATGTTGTAAGTCTTTTCTACAGTGACATGCTTTCACATTCTTCCCATTTTCCTCCCAACTTTTTCTTTCCCTTTGCTAGCTTGGTCTTCCTATTTGCTAGCTCTTTACAAAAACTCAAAAAGCAAAGCAAAATAACATATGGGGTCCATCGGTAAGCAGTATTTGCTCAAATCTATCAGGATTAAGTAAAAAATGGAAAATTCCTAATTTATCAATATAAACTCTTATTAATAAAAAGCAGAATTATTTTCTATTCAACTCATTTCTCCATGAATGTTTTTTTAAGTTCACTCAAAGTGGATTATCGATCACTAAACAGCTTTTCTTCTGGGAACCAGATAAAACTCCCATTTATTGTTTTCTTTTGAGTTTTTAATCCTTCATCTCAATTACTTAAGTGATCTTATTTTAAGTTTAGAAACATACAATTTCTTTATTTTATTCCCTCCCATGAAAAATGAAGTTGATGATTGAAGGGACATAAACTGGAAAGCCTGGGGACCTCCTGGCGGCTGTTTATTTGTTGGTTGGTTTCTGCCTTAGGGTATTCTACCTTTACTTCCTTCCCCTCTTATTTTTTGGAAGCTTCTGCACATTAAACCCACAGCAAAGAAAACCTAGTGGCTTGAGTTTGCATTGTGAGCGTGAGCCAGTGACCTGGCTGGGCTGTAGATCCCCAAGTTTTTCCATTTCAGATGATAGTACTAATAAGAGTCAGCTGTATTTCCTAACCCTACAACACTCAAATTGTGGGTAATGAACCATGTGCCTACCAGAAGGCAGCTTGTGCTAGAAATTTATTACAGCATGGTATGTTAGGGTCATCTAAAAAGCTACTTCCTTACTCATGCTGCTTTCAGGTGTGGCATCGTTCACTTA
>PVKN010006046.1:0-29247 GCA_004027915.1 Capromys pilorides
C
Source organism: Capromys pilorides (assembly GCA_004027915.1). Lineage (NCBI taxonomy): Eukaryota > Metazoa > Chordata > Mammalia > Rodentia > Capromyidae > Capromys > Capromys pilorides. The sequence goes on from PVKN010006046.1 coordinate 2, forward strand.
AAGGATTTCCCTAGCAGCTGGGGAAATGACAGCTTGTTACATAATAAGAGGATTTGATTAAGAATCAAGAAAACACTATTCAAATCTCAGCTTTACCTTGAATCATCCTGATAACCTTACATAAATCCTCTACATTTTCCAAGTCTTTTCTCCGTCTATGGTATGAGGTTGGCTGCCTTCCCTGTGCTTGTGAAGCTTGCTGTGGAGACCCAAGAGTGAGCTTTACTGAGAATGAGACTGGCTGGAAAGTCAAGTATTTCTTTCCATTGTTTCTAACTTGAAATGAAGCATGCCCCATAAACTGTAAACTTTTTGAAAGCAGAAATCAGAGCTGTCATAGCCTCATTTCTTGCAGCAGCACTGGGGCGTGGTGATGCCAGGCACAGGCCATAGCCACAGTGCATGTTTGATGGATGTATAGATGGTGAAGGAATGAGAGCCTCAGGACTGGTAGTTTCACAGGTTGTACCAAGCCCTGAAAACTGCCTCTCCAGTAAGCTTTCATTCAATTCAGGTTTCTATTGAGAACATTGAAAGCCTATGCCCTCCTGTCTGAACCTTTCCATTTTGATCTTGCTGAGCATGACAGCCTCTTACCGAGGACTGTGGCATGTGCTTAGCTCTGCCTGGTCTTTGTGGCCAGGGAAGAACTATGTCCTATATAGGGAAACCACTGCTCAGTTACAGACTCCTCCTCAGCAGGTGTTAACATGGGATGATGAGCCTCTGACACCTTGAAAACATTGAGGAAGCTCATTTTGGCCCTCAATAATCCCTGGTGGGCAAGTGCATGGTCTGTGGGGAGGAATATGGAGAAGCACAGGGGAAATAGGCAGCAAGTCCAGACAGAACTTCTGTGGCTCTTCAGTGGCTAAAGATTTTGTGAGAATTTTTGTTTAATTTGCCTTACATTTAACAGTCTTTAAAGTAGGTACTGCTCTTTTCAGTCTACAGATAGAAGAACAAGACTCAACTAGTGTGTGGCAGACCTAGGATAAGCTGAAGTCTGTCCTGCTGCATAGACCATGTCCAGAGCCCTGAATGGCACAGACTGGGGCAGGCAGGGTGGGGCTTTGCTCATGAGTGAGAGGTAAACTGATGCACTAGAAAGATTGAAAGTCTCATGCATCACCTTGGGACATCTTTCTGAAGTAATATGTTTGCCTTAGGAAGTAAGATTGGATAAGGGAAGGGATACATTGCACCACATGATATAATTATAGCCCACAACTTCTGTCATTATCATCGCTCCTAGATATCCACTCTCAGCAGTGGTTCTGTGTGCATGTAGACCTGGCTGTGTCTTCTTCTGGCCCCCTGTGGAAGTTGAGTGTTCTTCCTTCCCTGCATGGAGATGGAACCTCTTCTAAGTGTTTGCAGAATATTATCCCATCTCTCAAACCAATTCCCAGAGCCCTCACTCTCCATTGCCCCTTGCTCCTCCTCAACGGGTGGCTGCTGTGCTGTACGCATGACAGATGGTGAGTGGATCATCTCACTGAAGCTGAGTGGCTGCTGGAGAAATGTCACTTTCTGCTCTTGCCTTTCAAATCCCTCCAAGCTGTGGTTGATAATGGCTCTAAATTTAAATTTTGGCTTTTCCTTTCCAGCAACTGATGGATCCTTCCTAAGCACTACTGTTGGGTGCACTTTACACGTTGCCATCCTTGGTAGCAGGCCTGTGAGTGTGACTGGTCAGGTGAGGACAGCTCCTGGGTGGCCTCAGAGCACCTTTAGAATCTGAGGTCCTTGTGACTTTTTTCTATTCTGTCACTCTGTGTATGAAAGATCCCTTCTAGTAGAACCAAGTCTTTTATTGACTTCTAGATGTGTGGCGTGTTTTATTATTTTTAGTTTTAACAAATTTTATCATTTTGTTCTTCTTGCACCTATAATACATGGAGATTATTAGACCATGTGTGATTCTAGAAAATGCTTTGCTTTGCATAAATCCCTCACCCTCACCAGTTGTTAGTTCTCAGGGAGAGCGCTTCACTACCTTAAGGGCTACCAGTGTGCGTGCCAGAGAAGAGGCACTTGGAGCTGATGAGGTAGACTCAGCACAAAAGGACTGAACAGCTGAGAGCAACTTCTATGCAAGATGGAGGGATGCAACAGAGGTTTCCTTTCTGCTTTTTCATGTTAGTGGGTTCCTGTGATAGAACCTTTTCTTCCTTTATAATGTTCAGCAGAACATTAATTTCTCACTAATGCCTCTTCCTGAGGACGTTGAAGGGGTGGGTCTCAAAGTCTCTCAGATAGTTCCTTCTGTTGTGGTGGCTTGTCCTTGTTCCCCTGGATGGATTCTGCCTGGTCCTGGAGGTGAATGGTGAGCCTCTGTCCTCAAACTGTAGTTGATGAGGCTGAGTGCATAGTTACCAGAGGGTGGAAAGTCAGCTGAGCTGCAGCCTGAGATTGAGTAGGGAGTTCAGGGTAGTGAGTTTCCTTAGATTTGAAGTTACCACACCACTGCACAGCTTCTGTCATGCGCCCTGTCTGCTCAGTGCTATTAGCAAGCAGAAGGGATAAGCCACCCCGTGGGAATGGAAATTACTGTACCTTTAAGGGTGACAAGAGCAACAGATTGCCTAGGCACAGTCTCAGCAGTGGAATGGTGGTACCATACACCTGCAGCTTCTTGAATCTACTTGGTGGTGAGCTTGAGGCTGGCTGAGGAACAGGCACTTACCCTGAGTCAGGCTCTGAGCCGAGCCTGAGCAAAATTCTGGCTGCCTTTCATCAGGTCTCAGGGAAGAAGGTACCATTATTGTCCCCGTTTTAAGATGTGGAAGCTGAGCCCCTGAGAGTTCAGTGATTTGCTCAAGGCCATAAAGTGAGTAAGCCAGAGGTGGGGCTTGAGTCCAGGTTTAATTGCGTCCACATCACTTCCTTCCCGTGACATTGCCTCGCTCCAGGTCCCAGAAGGTTTCTCAGTGCGTGATCACTTATTTGTGCCACACTGGAGAGACTGAAGTCCGACAAGCTTTTCCAAGGGCAAGGCTACAGGGAGGACCATTCCCTGCACAGGCAAGGTGGTAAGAGAGAGATGCACCCCAAACACATCAGATGATTCCCAGGTCCCACAAAGAAAATGAGAGCTTTTTATAGATATTGTTCCATTTTATCATATCAGTTACACTTAGTATTTATTTGTTCTGAAATTTTACTTGGTCCTATGAGCATATCCCACAAGAGGACAGGAGTTTACTCACTGTATCCCTAGCAATGAAAATAGTGCCTGGCACAGAGCAGGTGCTCAACAGCCATTAGTCTAATAAATGATGCAGGTGTTATTATTTCCCTCATTTTATAGATCAGAAAACTAAGCACAGGAGGGTTAATTAATTTTCCCAGAGCTGGTAAGGCTAGAGCTCAGGAGGATTTAAACCCAGATCTGCTGATTTGCAATCCTCCTCTTGTATTCTGAAAATTCAGCAGTGTTATTCCTGAGCACTTGAGTAGCTGACGTATTGGATTCTCTGGAAGCCCCGCAAGTGACATCCTCCTATGGCAGTGAACGGAAGGAGATAATTGATGAGCTTAATTATCTGTGGCAATGACATGATGAGGGTGGCACTCCATGAGTGTGCATCATTACTTTGCAGCACAGAATTCCCTGAGATAGGAGCAGGCAAATTGCAGCCAGTGCTGCAAGGCAGGAGCTGTTCCCTTCTCTTCACGCCCCCCTCATGGTGTTATGGTGTTTGAAAGATCACTCAGCTGTATGAAACACAAATTATGTTAGACGGAGAGCAGCCCGCTTCCTGGAGATCACAGTGGGCCTTCATTAATGAATTTTAGCATGATTAACACAAGCAAGCTCCAGATTGACATCAAAATGTGTGAGTGGAAACTTGGTAGGGGTGGGAGGAGGCTAGTTGGAAATTTTTTAACTTTGAAATCAGAAAGAAAAGGCTTGTACGAAGTTTGTAGCTGTGGACCGAATGTGTAATTAGAGTAATGGGCTTTGAACCTGCCGCCTCTGTAGGCTGGAACCCTACTCTAACTGTGGGGCCTTCTAGACCCTGTTCCACGCCCAAGGACATTCAACCAGGATAGAAGTCTAGGCTAATCATTCTCCAAAGTCTGTGTCATCTGCTTCCCTTGTGCCCCATTTTTCTGCATCTAAATAGGGGCATTGTTGTGCTCACTTCGGCAGCACATATACTAACTTGGTGCCTTGTCACTGAGATGCCCTTCAGAAATCTTTCCTGGGACTTGCAGTGGCTTCTCATGCCTGAATGTCTCCATCTTTAGAGCTGGGTCCCTGTTCTCGCCACTCTTCTCTGGCTTAGGCTAATTGCTTATACCCAGGTCTATTCCCATCATCTCCTACCACCTGGCGAGGCTCTTGGCCTCTCTCCCTAGACTAAGGTGTTTACAGTGTTCTCTCCTCCCTGCGTCCTCATGGGCTGTCCTCCTGGTTTCAGGTCTCTCTGTGCATATCAAGAAGTGACTCAGGAACCCACACTGCAACACCAGATGTCTGAACTGCACTCAGCCTGGTGATTGTCAATGTCTGGGGATGTAGCTCTGGCCTCAAATGAAATTACAGTACAAGAGGAGAGGAGTAGCCACCTGCATAGTGGGACTTAGACATTTTACCCTCCTGGTGTGTGGTGGAAGGCATCAGTGCACAGCTTATCTCTCTAAGCACAGCAGTGACCACGACCAGCCTCCTGTGACACTGAGTCTCCCTGGCTCATCTTTCATCGGGTTCTGGGAAAAAAAAAAATGAGATCAGGCCAGTTGGGGAAAAACCATATAATCAAAAGAAAGGAAAAAATGACAGCCTTTGTCTGTCCCCTGCCATTTACACACCTCAGTTCCATCATCAGAGAATGGACTCTTACAAGGGCATTTTATTACTTAAATGTACTTTTCACAGAGGTGATGTCAAGCAAGGAAAATCCTCTTTGAGTTATATGGCGTTTTCGTTCAGCACTACAGGGTCTTTCATCTCTAAGCAGTAAAATCAGGCAGTAATTCAAAGCCTAAGTTACTGTTTCATTTTAAAAATATCACCTTAATCTTGTCGCAGTTGGTCAAAGTCTACTCTGGCATTTTTGGCCACTGTTATCTATAGTTTTATTTCTCTTGAGTTTTAGGAACATAGATAGGATTTATAGGAAAACATTTGGGGTTTACATTTTGAAGCAAGTAAAGAGGAATCAAGGAAGAAATTAGGCTGACTCAGAGATGTGAAAAAAATGAGGCTGCATGTTGACAATGGCTATCTTCCATTGGCCCAAGGTGAGAATTTCATGGCTTCCTTTGACCTTACAAAGTGTTAGCTTTGGATAGGAGTTTGTGTAGAGGCCTAGCTGACATCTGTTTTCTCATTCTTCAGCATACATTGAGGGCAGCTGGGCTGGGGCTGGATAGAGGCTCTGTATCACTTAAGAAACCTGCTGTTATTCTCTCTCCATCTGCATTTTTCTCTCTGTGACGTCTCTGTAGGTAAGTGGAGGGACAGTTTGTAATGCAGAAACTCTAAGAGAGGTTTCAATAATCAAGAATTAGGAGCTTAGACTCTGCAGTAGACTATTGTTCTGCAGGAAAGATGCAGCAGAGGCCCTGGAGAACAGCCGCTAAGCCTGGGCTCATGAGTGACACACAGGTGCCTGGACAGTGCATGCCATCTGGCTGCAGGGCTCAGAGCAGGGCAGGCTCCATTAGCTCCTATCTGAGTGTCCAAGATAAAGTTCATGTGAATCCAGCCTTTTGAGCTCAGAGCTGGGAGAAAATTAACAGCAAAAGAGCCATCATTGGTCTGCCTTGTTGCAGTGATAGACCTGACACAGACTGTTGTTCGTGTTAACCTTCCTTTGCAGTTCTGATGTCATCAACCCATTCCACCTTTTGGGGCTACAAAGTTCCTTTTCTGGCACAGCCACTTAGAATGCCTACAGTTGTCTCTCTTTACTTTTCCAGGAAACTCAGTGTTTCTTAAGTTACAGTAGGGATGGCAGGGCATCAGGGTGCTTTCTTTTCCCTCTTACTCATGCTTTCTTTCAACTGGTAATTTCAGGGCACTTGCTGTGAGTGGAGACTGTACTGGGTGTCTGAGATGTATCTGGGAATGAAAAGAGCAAGATCCCTACTAGCAAAAGCCCATCTTCACTGGGAGCATGACGCGCCCTGTGGAGGCCTAGCAGGGTCACCTCCATTCTGTTTTTCCAGATGCTGTGAAGAGCTGTAACCCCTAGTGTGTGCTGCCTCATGCATTTCACATAAAAATCTACACTGTGTGCATAGCTTTTGTTTGGAAGGCAGTAGTTCATGCTACACTATCTACATTATCTGCTGTCAGGCAAGAATGCTGAACTCACATCTGGCTCATCTCTCATCAGGTTTACTCTGGACCTGAGACCGTAAATTTAACCTGCAAATAGCACAGGTAGTCACCGTTTGCATTCTGCCTCTGTAGCACAGAACAAAGAGCAAGCAGCATTTCAGGGCTTCAGCTCCTTGGTGTATTAGGTGGGTGCTGGTGTTAGAATTTTGTAATTTTTACCATGGAGGGACTGGGGGTGCAAATTAAAGGAGAAAGTATAGGTAAGCACAATGCTAGGTGATATATATATATATATATATATATATATATATATATATATATATATATGGAATTGAACTCAGGTTGAGCTACGTCTCCAATCCTTTTTCAGTTTTCAAAATTTTTATTTTTACTTTGCAATAAGGTCTTGCTATGCTGCTAAACTGCCCAGGCTGGGCTTGAAATTGCTATCCTCCTTGCCTCCGCCTCTCATAGTGCTGGAATTACAGGCATGCACCACCATGCCTGGCCTCTGTAAACCATTTTTACTTGCACTGTGAAGCATGCTAATATATTTAGTGCTCCAGAAGGATGCACTGATGTGTAGGATGCAGAAGTCCTAAGGTCTTGCTGCTCCATTCTAATTGGGAAGAAAATATTAGGGAGATCGGAAGAAAGAGGAGTGGTCTTGGAGCCTGCATTGCTGGAAATGTGGCCACAGCCCAAGGCAGTCTACGGGAGAGGAGTGGTGGGAAAGCGTCCAAAAGAAGGCAACCCTGAGTGGGGAGCTTTTGGGATGGGAACAGGAAATGAGGAACAGTGCTGTGAAGCAGGAACTGGAGAGGAGGCGGTGGCTGTCGAAGAACCGAGCATATTCCTGAATCAAGGTGATAGTGCTGGGGGAGAGGAGCCAGGACCAGATGGTGACCTGCCTCACAAAGGAGGATGTGAATTTTCAGTAGGGCTTGTGAGAAAAAATGTTAACATTTTGGGAATCAGTGTTCTGACTTCTCAGTCCACAGGAGAATCATTAGATGAGGACAGTGAAAGCTGAGATGCTATTCATACAGAAAAGAAGAATCTGTGCCTAAAGGTGCATGGCAAGAGACTAACATGGACAATGACTGGAGATGACCACAGCAGAGCTGGGCAGGACTGCTAGGGGCAGGTAGATAGGTGGGACTCGAGTGTGGCTCTGTCCATTTTCCTGTATGTCTTCTCATCCATCCAACACTTGCCCAGTGCCTAGCCTTTCTACCATCTTTTTTACTGGGCACTGGAGCTAAACAAGTAAATACAAATGTAGACTTTGTGGGGCTCATAAGAGAGATAGGCAAAATACAGGGCACAAGAAACTTAGTAGTGGGCATGCTGCTGGGAGCACCTGAAGAAGCCTCCTGCAGGCTGCCTGGGGACTAAACACGACATCTAGGAGGGCACCTGCAGGGAGATAGCAGAGACCTGTGTTGCACACACAGAGTGTGTGTGCTCAAGCAAAAAGGGTGTGTGTTTGGATACAGATAGAGGACTATGTGGGGTATGGGTCACCAGTAAGCTTTTCTGTTAGGCTGAAAAGGTTTAATTTTTAATCTGAGGAGAGCAGGCAAAAGGATGGCTGTAGGCTGGGGTGAGCATCACACACAAATTTGCAGTTTAGAGATGGCTCAGATGGGAAGCTATTGGAGAAGCAAAGAAGGAAGATGCAGCTAGAGGCAGGCAGAGGAAGGAGCAGAGGTGTACTGTCTACACTCTGCAGTCCAGTAGTGTTGCCAGGCTCTAGAGATCCCTTAATTATCCATTCCTTTCTCTTGGCAGCCATAGGAGGTAAGGATTATCTTTATTTAGTGATAAGGAGATAGAAATTGGAAAGGTTACACGGATTGCCTAGATTCTCACCTCTAGTGTGCAGTGCAGTTGCAGATGTCAGATGCCCTGCTGAGTCTGCAATGAGAGGTGTAGACAGACCCTGGGCAGGAAGCCTCTCTGCTTCTGACATCACAGCCAGAAAGGTGAGACACTGGTGGGAATTAGATGCCATCCCAGCTCGCCCTCCATCCCAGCTATGTCTGCGGGGGACATTGCCCCTGCTCATGGACACGGCAAGCAGAAAAAGGCATTTCAAAGTGGAGCAGTGAAGCCCAGACAAAGGAAAAGAAAGGCATCTTGAAGACATTTATAGCAGCAGAGACATTTTCCTTTTCAGCAGACTTCTTAGAATGCTCTCTTCCTCTCTCCCAGATCTGCCTGAGCCCACACACCAGTCTAGGCAGAAGACTTCTGAACCAGGTCCCAGCACCCACACTGCCTCTTGCACCTTCCCAAACCCCTCCTGGCTGTTTTCTGCATCTTCTCTGTCTTCTTTCCTTTCATTATTTCTCACTTTTGTTCCTTTCCTGCCATTCCTCCTCTACTATTTTTCTCCTTGTTCTCTCCTTTTATTCATATTTGTATTTATTTCTTTTCTTGTGTGTGTATGTGTGTGTGTGTGTGTGTGTGTGTGTGTGTGTTACCAGGAATCAAACTCTGAACCTTGTACGCTTATGCTGCTGAGCTAGATCCCCAGCTCCATATTTGTGTTCTTTTCTTCCCATTTCCCCTGTCATCTGTAACATAGATGGACAGCCCCTGCCCATCTAGGAAGGTGACTAATTAACAAATCTCAGTGAGCCCCTTCTGTACTTTGCCTTCTGTACTTTGAAGGCGCTGGCATACAAGCAAGTCAGGCTCTCTTCAAAGCTGACTCTCAGATCAGAGTCAGATTCAGAGGCCTTGTCCTTGGAATCTCACCTTCTAAGGAGACCCTGGCTGGGCTCCTCTAGCTTCCAGGCTTCTGCAAATGCTTTGCTTAAGAGAACTCACTTGAGTTCATGAGTCCATGTACTTGCCTGGAGAGACTATGTCCTAGGGACAGAGGGAAGGAAGCTCCCCTCATCATCAGATCTAAGTTTGTGGGCTCCTCAGCTTCACCTCCATAAGTAACCCTTGCTAATGACAACTATTTGAGTCACCTTGATTAATGTAATATTATTCATGCCAGTGGGAGGGTGTGGCCAGCCAGCTCTAGCTCTGCCCTGCAGCTCCTTGCCCAGTCTGCATATGTGGGGTCAAGTAGCTTTAGCAAGGGAAGAGAATATTTTGATACCCTTGCTTAAAATAAAAATATCCTCATTGTTATGAATGCCCTCCAGATATCTATGTCTTTTGCCTCTCTGATTTCCCTGGAGGGGCCTGGTTCAGACTCCTCCAACTGATTGTGTCCCACCTGCTGAGACAGTGTCCTCTACAGGCAAGATGGGCCCAAAATGAAGGACAAGCTGAGATGACTTTAGATTCCTACCAGGATCTCATCTCTCTTGCTGTGAAGCCAGAAGTGTAGAGGCTTCCTGCCCAGTGGTCTCCTGCTCCCTCTCCCTTGCCCCCTTTGTGTTGCTTCTTTTGTCCAGCCTTCTTGGATGCTAGAAAGGCTTTGAAAATCCATGGCTCTTCTAGAAGTCTGTAATTACAGACAGCACTGGACTTGGGAAAGTTGGGGGATTAGGTTAAAAATAAAGTCTGTTATATCCTCATCTTTAGGGGGTCATATTTTTCCTCTACATTATCATTTCTTAATCTGTAAAATGAATACACTGACACCTTCTCTAACATTTCTATGTCTTATACATAAAAAAAGTACAAAGTACCTGCTGTAGGCAGATTCTTGATTCCCTGAAATAGAAGATACTGAATGCTAGAATAAGTACTGTATCGAGAGGAGAGGTCACTTTGGGGCACCTAGACGGGAACCTCTTGGATGCCTGCCTAGGGTGGGGAAGCCGGGGCAGGCAGGGGAAAGAGGGAAGGCTGAAGCATGTGTGACTCTCTGCTCAGGCTATGTGTCCCTGGTGCTATATATTTACTTCCACTTCAATTTTACTTGGAGCCCCTGTGCTATCAGACAGGAAAAAAGCAAAAACAAAAACAAAAACAAAAAAACCTAGATTAGACAAATCCCAGTAATCTGTCCCTTAAACAATTCAACTTTAAAAGCTATCTCTTCTCCCATTGTGGAGATATAGCAGGAAGCAGGATCCAGTCAGTGTCCTCAGAGGGCTCACTGGGGAACTGCAGAAAAAAGCAGGATAGATCTCAGGGGCTGAGTGGCCTGGACACTGCAGAAGGCAGGGAGAAAGGTGGGCAGCTGCACTCTCCGGGAAGAGTTCCCCGAGCACCCCTGGGCCATGCAAGTGAAAATATTTTCCCCAAGCTGTCAGTTTGATCATCATAAATATATACAGGCCATAAAGAATAGTGCAGGACAAACTCGCCACTCATCTTTCAGGTTTGACATCGTGGTGCATTTGTTTGTTCTCTTTCTTTCCTCATATGCACGTACACTTCCTTGAATTATTTGGAAGGGATTTATAGACATGGTGATTCATCGCCCCTGGAAAATCTAAAGGGGTGCACACACAGCAATCCTAGTAGGTATTATGACACCAGTGAGAACAATAATTTTGTGATATCACCTAGTATACCATTCATATTAAAATCACAGTGATTTTCCCAAAATGTATTTTATAGCTGTGTAATTGTTATTTCAAGTACTACACAAGTTTTAGTCTCTCTAAGTATTCCCTCTCCCTCTTTTAATCTAGAAAAATTATCTACAACCCCAAGGGTTTTGCTTTCTTTTTCATTTTCATTTTCAGAGCTCAGGCAGTTGTCTTATAAAACAGTCTCAATTTTCATTTCATCTGTTTCCTAGTGAGTAAATTAAAGTTCAGCACTTTGGACGACAGTGATGGGTCCGTGTCCCCATGTCTACCTGTTGTAGCACTTCACAAGGCACATGCCTGGTAACCCACTGCTGAAGGTGTGAAATTGGTCTTTTGATTCCTTTGTTAAGGGGTGACTTCCACATATTTTGCTAGAAAGACACATTTTCCTCTTTGTAACAACTAAGCATTCTGTGGAGTAACATACAGTCAGACTATGTGAATGCCCTGTTCTCTCTCTCTTTCTCTCTCTCTCCTCTCTTATCTCTCTCTGTCTCTCTTCTCTGTCTCTCTATCTCTCTCTGTGTCTCTCTCCTCTCTCTCTGTCTCTCTCCTCTCTCTGTCTCCCCTCTCTCTGTCTCTCTCCTCTGTCTCTCTGTTTCTCCTCTCTCTGTCTCTCTGTCTCTCTCTGTCTCTCTGTCTCTCTGTTTCTGTCTCTGTCTCCGTCTCCGTCTCCCCCCCCCCCCCCGCCCAGTGCAGTGGATGAAATGCAGCAGTTCTTTCTATGTTGAGCTACATCCTCAGCCTTCTAATAAAGCTTTCGTGAGGTATGCTCATGCTAAATTAATCAACCTGGACTCTAAGTCCTGATCCTCCTCTCCCGGCCTCCCAAATTCTCCCAATCACCTTTATCACAAACTTTAGCAAATATCAAATGATATTTCTGACTCTGTCAATACACAAGGCATTGCAAAACTGGTGCTTTTCTAATTGTAGCTTTTCTTCTAAATTTACTTAGCTGGTATTCCTTTGTAAAGAAGGTGTTACTTACATGTTTAGCAGTTTGGTTTATAAGCTTAGGATTCAACATTCTGGAATTCTTAACTCAGGGCAGTGAAGGCGAAGAAAGAAGCAGAAATAAAAACAAACAAATAAGAGAACATGCAAGAAAAAGCAAGCTCATCTAAGGCCCAAGCCTATGTTACATTGGGCCAACAATAAGGTTGTTAAAGATGGTTCGTGGCTGACACAAAAAAATAGATCACTACTTGTCCATGTCCAGGGCTTGTGTGCCTCAGGCAACATCTGGAAGGATCCATGCTGGGAAGCAAGGGAGGGGCCTCTGTCTCACTCAGAGCCTTACTAAATATACACACATGTGCCTGTATTCTTTCATTCAACAGACATTCGCAGACCACCTGTCCCAGCCTTGCTATAGGCTCTGAATCAATAAGAAAAAGTGCTGTTTTCATGAATTTTGAGTGTCAAGTGCTAATAAGGGCCTCCAACACAACAAACAAAATAGAAACAAAGGATAATAAGGAAGTGTTTTATTAGGCGAAGTAATCAGGAAATCTTCAGGCAAGACAGTGACTGAACAGAGACGAAAATAAAGTGAGCTGCACAGCTGTTGGGGAAAACAGAGTCCATGCAAAGGCCCTGAGGTGGATATTTCTAACAGCATTTGAGAAACAGTGAAGAACCCAGTGTGACTGGAGAAAGAGAAGAGAAGGGACCGTCTGACTCATGCAGTGAGCAGTCACTCATTTCACGCCCAATTATTAAAGCCAGCAAAGCCTCCGGATTATTATTCCTCTACTGCAACATGATTTGGGGCGAACAAAAACAAATCAGAATTTATCAACTGTGAACAAAATTGTCAACTGTGAAGTGTCAACAGTCTGGTTTAAAAATAGATGATAGGTTGATGAAATACAGTGGAGAAAGCAATTTAAATAAAATGTTAAAAATAATACCCAAAGCGTACAAGGCATGGGGAAGAGTGGTGTGCAAGAGAAATGCATTCTGTGGAGACCCGCGTGGGCAATGGAGCAGAGAGAAGTTATTAGTTTTGCTTTACAAATCAGAGACGAGGAAGATTTACTGGTCATTTGCAGGAAAACATTCACTCATTCGAACATATTTGTGTGTTATGCAAACTGACAGCAAAGATTGGTGGGAAAACCTACCAGCACATTTATTTTTAAGTGGGTCAACATTTTGAGTATCTGTGCCCGCTTATGTAGTCTCTGCCTCTCTCCTCCTTGCTCTGTTTCTGTGATGATTGAGGAGTGCATTTATGTTCTGGCTGGCAAAAGGTCTAGAAGTTTTAGGACTATGTGTATATTTGGTTTTGAATTTGTATTTATATGACTATGGGTGCTTAAGAATTCTTGTTTTTAAAAGGCTGGGCAGATAGCTCAGCAGATTGAAGCTCCTGCTTACTTAGGCAGAAACAGGGACCATAGTTCGATCCCAGGCCTGCTGTGCTGCACCCCTCCATGAGTCATGCTGAGACACTGATTGAGACTGGGCACAGTGGGGCACACCTGTAATTCCAAGGCTTGGGAGGCTGAAAACAGGAGGATCAGTCCGAGTCCAATCTGTGTAGTGAGACCTGATAGACCCTGTTCTAAAATATATTAAAATAATCCTTGTTTTCCATATTTTTCAATGCTCCTCCTTCTAAGAGTTCTAATTATTTATTTAGCTTCTTTATCATAAGATCAATATAAAAGCTTGCATGTTTTTTAATTTTTTTTCTGTTTAGAGTGTAACTCTCAGCTGATACAGTTTAGCTCACTTCTTTAAGCCCAATTATTGCACATTCAGAGGCTGCTGTCCTATAGGTTTTTAAAAGTTTTTGTTCTTTTTTTTCCAGGATACCTGAGCTTGGCACAAAAATCAGTGTTCGTCTTCCCTGTACCCCCCAACCGACCCCCAGTGTTGAGATCCTATCATTGAGCTATGTCCCCAGCTCCTTTATATTTTTCAGACAGGATCTCATTGAATTGTCCAGATTAGGTTCAAAATAGTAATCCTCCTGCCTCAACCTCTCAGTGTGCTAAGATTACAGAAACATCCCTCTGCACCTGGCTACAATCTATGCTTTTTAATTCTAAAACAAAGCACATTCCTTGGAGTCCCTTCAAACTTCAAATGGAAAGTCTGTCAGCATTGTAGGGCTGCCACAACAAAGGGACATGAGTTGGGCAGTGTAAAAGATAGAAGTTTATTTTCTCACAGTCCTAGATGCTGGAAGTTTCCTTCTGAAGGCAGCGAGGGTCCATCTGTTTGATATCTCTGTTCAGACTTCTGGTGGCTTTAAGTGCTCCTTGGCTTATTGATAGTTATGTCCCTGAACCATCACATTTTCCCTCTCTGGGTCTTTGCACTCAAATTTCCTGTCTTTTTCAATGAGGACAGCAGTCTTTAACTAGATCCCACCCTCATGAGCTGACTTTATCCCTTTTTCCAGATGAGGTTTCTTTCTAAATGACTAGAGAAATATTTAGGATTGGGATGTATATTTTATGGTGTTAAGCCATATCTTCCAAAGGGTGAGCGGGCACTGCTGCAGCAAGCAGCAGTGATTCCTTGCCCATAAATTTACCTGTGCAATTGGCCAGGGCTAAAGGAAGTGTCCTCCTCAACAAGGACCAGTGGTCAATGATGCCAACTCTCCTTCTGTGCTGTAGGTATCTCTTTGAGGCCTTTCATGGAGGCACACTGGAGGAACCTTTAGCTTTGGTACCTTGTGAGCTTTAAGTCAGTGAGTGGCCATCTAGTGGAAACACAACAGTCTATTCACATCTGTTGCTTCTATTTTCAGTCCTCAAAAATGATTCCTTCTCTAGTGCCAAGTTATGGGTATCCCCTTATTATCCCTGAGGCAGATTTTTGCTTCAGTTTCATTTTTGATTTGGAGCCTCTGGGCTGTGAATTGAGAGCTGTGTTCACTGTGAAGCCTTTTCCACCTCAAGATGCTCAGACAGTGCACTGTTTTTTCAGATCCCTCCTACCTCCAGGGCCCATGTGGAGGAAGCATAGAAAAGCCATCTAAGCAAAGCAATCATAGTCCATAAATTGACTAGTTTGGAGCTCCTAGTTTGAGTTTAATGCAAGAGAGTAGATTCAGAAGCTCTGTTCTATGGTTTACAAGTAAGTTGGCAACAAGCAATGTGCATGCCCATGTTGTGGGAGGGGTATTTACTTCTCCCTCCTAACATTTCTCTCAAAAAGTCTCTTGCTCTGTGCTCCCTGTTGTTTCTTCCACAGGAAAATTCATAAATACTTCTGTTTGTGAATAGTTCAGTTCTCTAACGAAAGCATTCAACAAAAATTCTGATCATAGAAACTCCACATCCAGTGACAAACCCAACCATGGCCATCTTTCCCCCAGATCATAAAACAAATGAAATTCTTGAGCCAAGGTACCTCTTTGTACCATTTTTGTTCATTTGTTTGATATGGAGTCTTGCTAAGTCATTAAGTTTTATAAATTGGATTTGAATTTTGTTTTCTCTGCCTCAACCTTCCAGTATGCTGGGGTTATCAATGGATACCAGCGTGCCCTAGCTTCTATGTATCTATTAGTTGCTGTGATTGTTTTAGCCATATTGATAGTTGAGCAACTCACATATGAAACTCACATATTGAAAATCAAGGATTTATGTCTCCCAAATGCTAAGAGCCTGTATCTTCAATCAAACACCGTTTCTAGAAAGGGG
Organism: Capromys pilorides; assembly: GCA_004027915.1. Classification (NCBI taxonomy): domain Eukaryota; kingdom Metazoa; phylum Chordata; class Mammalia; order Rodentia; family Capromyidae; genus Capromys; species Capromys pilorides. The sequence continues at coordinate 15,484 of PVKN010006046.1, forward strand.
TAGAATCACTGCTATGAAAAGATACTTTGGATGCTTTTGTATTATCAGGCCTGGACTCAGGGCACCCCATACTTGCCTTGTGTTTCTAGGATCTCTATGTGTGCAGACTGGGCCACATGTTTACACTGGCAGCCAAGTCTGTGCTTCCTTTCCACTGAGGACCCTTGATCTGCAGCTTGGGAGAGGGAGTGGAATGGTTTACCTTGCTGTCAAGGCCTCTTTCACATTCTACAGCCTGTTTAGTACAAAGCTTTTGAGAGTGATCTGCTGCACATATATAAAGCTGGAATGATGTCTCTGTCACTTTCCTCATTTCTGGGACAAACTACCTGACATCTGCAACTTAAAATAGAAAAGGTCTATTGTGGCTCATATTTTAGAAGTTTTGGTCCTTCTGTGCATGGCAGCATGATGAATAGGCCTGGGCAGAGGAAGAAGTCTGCTCACTTTATGGCAGCCAGGAATCAGGGTAAAAAGGAGATTTGAGGGGGTAGCTGTACACTTCCATGTCATGCCCACAGTGCCGCACTAGCCCTTGCTTCCTAACAGCATAGTTAGGTATAAACTCCTCAGTGGACTAACTTACCAACGCACATAGTGTCACCATGGTCCAGGTACCTACCACAGCCTCATCTGTGACTGCTTTAAGAGGACACCTGGGTATAAAGTATAACATTTTCCCCCTGGTCCCTGAAAGACTTGGGCATAGCTTATTATACAAAATACATGATCTCTCTGTAAGAATTACAAAAGTCTTAACAGTTTTGAAAACTGCTGAAATGTCAAAGCCCAAAGTCTCTTATGAAACTCAAAGCCAACTTTTACATGTGAGCCCTTGTAAAAATCAAAAGTTAAACACTACTAACATACAATGGCACAGGGCAAACACTGCTATTCCAAAAGGCAAAAAAGTAAGGATATAGAAACCAGTGGAACTAATGAAGATCAAAATTCAGGAGAACAGTTATGAAATGTCTGTAGTTTCATATCTAGCACCTGGGGCATGTCATATCAATGACATGTGAACTACTCCAAAGGGTTTGGGTGACTCTGCTACTATGCATGGTCTATAGGTATTCTTAAGGCTTGTCATCTGGGCTGGCTTTGCTCACACCATGTGGCTTTTCTTAGATGTTCCATGTTGCTGGCATCTCCTAATTCTTGGGGCCCCCATCACAATTTCAGCTTTGTTCTCACAGCTTCTCAGGCATACTGCCTCATATCTAAAGCCTTCTGAAATCAAAGTGAAAGCCTCCCTGGCCCATTACTCTTGTATTCTGCTTGTCTGTAAGACCAGTACCAAGGGATGAAGCTATGCTCCATCACCAACTGGAGCAGCAGCTCGACCCTTTTGAATCTTGGCTATGGAAGCCTCTGAGTGCCTGAATGACTGAACAATGCGATCTGAATCCCAATGAACAAAACTTGTAGGCAGTCATTTTGGAGCACGGTGGCCTGGGGCTTTCTGCTCAAGGCAAAGTCACTTTTGCAATTTTAAGCCTGTTAAGAGTGGAAACTCATGCACCCTCAAGGCATCTTTCTTATTTTTCTATTGCATAGTACTTGGCTTCCTTTAAAAGTTAATCTTTTTAGCAGACCTACCCTACTGTACTCCAACTTATAGACACTTCTTTTCTGGGGAAGCTGAAAACTTTTCAGATGGCCTTCTTGCTCCTGGTTTTCAGTATAGATCTGGCTAAAAGCAGCAACCAGTATCCATGCTACAGCCTGAATGTCACACTGCTTTGAAATTTTTTCCACCAGGTTAGTTAATTTACCATCCTTAATCTCAATCTTCTGCACAGTCCCAGACATGAGCAAAATATAGACAAATGTTCTATCAGAGCACAACACCCCTAGCCTGGAATCCAACTGACTGTGGAATCCTTGTTCAACTGAAACCTCCTGAGCCTTGTCTTTATCACGTGCTTTTTCAACAATGTTTTGGTCTTCTGAGTTCGCTAAGACTCTCCTATCAATTCCAGTTCACACCATTATAAGGCTGCTTCTCTAGCCAGCATCTCCAACCCTTTCCCATCTCTTCCCACAATCTAGTTCCAAAGCCATATGAACCACGTGGCCAGCGTTGCAGCACCAGCCCAACTTCTCGTGACCTGAATCTTTCTTAGCCACTTTCTCATCGCTGAGACACAGTAACTAGCACCCACAAGGTAAAAGAGAAGAGGGTTAATTTGGCTCACAGTTTGCTGAAGTCTTGGTGTGTAGCCAACTGGCTGCGAGGCAGAACAGCGTGATGGGAAGGCCTGGGCAGAGGAAAACTGCTTGCCTTTGGCATCAGTGAAGCAGCCAGACAGGAAGGCACACAGAAGGAAAACATAGCCTGCTGGGGCACAGCCAGAATGACCGAGCACCTCTTGACCAGACCCCACCTCTCCACACCACACCTGTGTGCTGCCCCATAATCTAGTCACCTCCCACCAGCCCCACCTTTGAGGATATGAGGCTTTGGTGGCACATCCAGGTATAACCCCCCACAAGTGGTGACCACCTTTTGGCTTTTGTGTCTGTCCCCCCACCTCCCTGCAAGAACCGGAGAAAGAATGAAAGATGGTAGATAAATAAGAGAACAACTGTAAGGGTAAGAGTTTTAAAAAGCCATAAGAAGGTATGGTAGGTGACATATTCAAAGTGCAGAGCCTGAGGACACCTCTGCCTAGGAATGATTCAAGACTTGCATTCAGATGTTTACACTCCTGGCTGTTCCCTGGAGTCTGCCATAAATGTGCTGTCACTCATTGTCCTGATGAGATTTGCAGGAGGCTGTGGTCTTAGCTGAAGTGCCATGTGCAGAGCAGCGTGTGTGTGTGCGTGTGTGTGTGTGTGTGTGTGTGTATGTTTATAAAGCATTTAGTGCATAAAAATATGTGAATTATTTATAAAGATTGTCAAACTCAATAATGAAGTAAAAACCTGAGCATCCCACATATTCCTTGTAAAAATAAACATTGCCCGCTTTGCCAGTGCTTCCAGTGGGCTCCTGCCTGCCCCTTTCTGCTGCCTCCCCTGAAGCAGTGACCCCTATCTTGATGGTATTTATCATCCCTGCTTCCTTTCAAATAAATTTTTACCACCTGTGTGTATCTCTAAATAGCCTGTTTTGAGCTTTATAAAAATATGGAATTATAGCTTTTTGAGCTTATTTAAATGCCACATATTGTCCTGGAAGATGAAAAGCAGATCTATACCCTTGAAACTTGGATTTTGCTGGCATAGATAAGTGCTGCTTTTTTTTTTTTTTTTCCTAGTGGCAGCTATCTGGAGTCAGGGCAGGGCTGGCAGTTTGCTTAGACTGCTGCTTGCAGCTCTACAGGGGCAAGGATGCTGCAGCCCAGGCAGGGAAGTTGAGCTGTAGGACCACTGGCCTTGGGCCCCTAGTTGAAACAGGGACCCCCAGAAAATAAGTATCTGGGCTTTTGGAGGCAGGCAGACTAGTTTCTGACTCCAGAAGCATGTAGGGCAGACAAAGAGAGTGAGAGGCACTGCATATGCAGCTGTAATCGGGAACTCAGAGGGGATATATGAGTGAAGGGTGGGACGGGGTACACAGCTCAAGGGCAGAGCTCCAGCCGCTGCTTGCCTGGAACAGCAAGTGCCAACATGCCTCTGCCTTTGTCACTTATCAGCCTGTGGTTGTACACGTTTAAGTTTCCAGGTTTATCTGTGTTACACTGGGTCAAGGATAAAACAGCAACTCAGACTTTTGCTATAAAGTGCTTCATGTCTAATAGGGCTTCAGCTCTTCCATTCATCAGCTTTTACTCGGTCATGCCGTAGTAACACATGATCGCCAAACAGCAGCAGCTTACATCAGTGAGGTCCTTCTTTGTGCTGAACGCTGCTGTGGGTTACCCTCTGCCTCCTGGGTCCTGGGCACAAGGAGAAGCTCCTTTCAGACCCACATTATTGTCATGGGAGGGGAGGGAAACAGTGAGGCGATGCATCCAGGCATCAAAATGACTGCTGCAGCTCAGCTTCATCTTCCCCCTGGCTACCCACCTGTTGGAGCAAGGCCTATGGCTGGGCTGGGGCACTCAGGTGAGAGCTGAGTTTCCTAGGCAGCTATCACACAGCAGGATGCAGCAGGGAGAGCTGCAGGGAACTTCAGGGGAGGGCAGAGATTGCTTGGCAAAAGTATTAGTCAAGAACAGATGTAAGCAGGCTATTTCAGGAACAGAAAGATAAAACTTTATTATAAATAAGTATACATTTTTAACTTTATAAAATAAGTTTACACATAAATGTGTATTTTCCCTCTCTAAATTAGCTTCAGAAGCTCTTTTGAGAAAGCAGTTTCAAAACTGCTGGTCTGAAACAGGCTTGTTGCAGAAAACTCACACAGAAAGAGGAGAGGTAGCAAAAGATGGCCATGGTGGTCTGTAGACTACTCCAGACAATATTCTCCCTACGCTATAGACAGCATTGTCTACTGTGCTATATAAAAACAAGTGTTTTATGCCAGTTACTCACCTGCCACCTGTACCACTCCTCTCAGCTTGCTGTCAGCCCACTGAGCTGTGTGTAGGCACATTGTTTAATTGTGTCTCTTTTGTGCTCTGCCCCTGCCCACCCATAAACCCCCTGAGCTGATCATCATTTCCACATTCCCTTTCTTTTTAATCATTATGTCAGTTTTTGTTTGACACCTGGCCATGGCTTCTTTTCATACACCCCTGTGATAGATTAACTAATGTTAAACTTGAAACCCTCAGCCAAACTGACTCCACACGATTCTGAGTGTGGAACACCCACCTGGGAATTGTTGCCAACAGCATAAAAGGAGCACTGGGGCTATTTATGAAAGGAAGATGGGGCTATTGATTCTCCTGGAGAAACTTGTCATGCTGGTTTTCTACATATGAACTCAGCTCTTTTCATCATCAGTGGAAATAGGTTCCTCGCTGTCCCTGAGAATGCCTGTGGTTCTTTTCAGGGGACTCTGGTCTTCACCTTGAGCGTCATTTCCTGGCTCCTTTGCAAATCCCTCATCCTGCTGACTCAGATCCTTCTTTCCATGGGCATAGACTTTCTAGCTTCCACCACTGGCTGTTGGGCCTTCCCAGTGCAGATCCTTGATATGGATTTGCATGAGATACTGTTGTAGACTCTAGGCCTTTAGCTGGACTCTTGGAGGACATTGACATGAGTTCTATGTCTTAGCTGGCCTCATGCATCACATTGCCATGTGATCCAGACCCTCAGCTGGTATCTTTGGGTCTCTAGTGCATGGGAAGATCCATTGCACTCTTCTACACTTGACATTTTGGATAAATACTATAAAACAACCCTATGTATTGTTAGTTATGTGTCCTATATTAAATCCATTCCCATGCAAACTCTGACTACAACAACCTCAGAATTCTTCCTGTCTCCCTGGGAACATACTGAGTATTTTACACTATTGTACTTTAGCATGAAGAGAAAGTAAGCCAACAATCCACAGGCTTTCTCTGTCACTCTCTGCCTGGTAAGGTGGCCAGCAACCAGATGGCTGACAGTTGGAGATATGCAGTATGAATCCAAAACATTAGAAACTATGTAGGAAGAATTCTTAGCCTTGCCTTGTAATCAGTTTTGAGATTGAATAGCTTGTCCTTTTACAGTAAGCCAGTATTCACCTGCATACATATATGTTGCTTTGCAAATGCGAGTCACCTTTTTCAAAGGTATGCATTTGTGCTTTCCAAGGGCAAGGGCTGTATCTCCTCTCTTCTTTCTTTTAAAAGATTCCCTGTGGCACCTGATAAGAGCTGCACATTGGTACATGCTCAGTAAATTTTGCCTATCTCTTCTTCCTTTGAACATCCATCAGGCACCCACATAGCTCTGGGCCAGAGGCCTTTGCAGAGGATTGATTATACATAAGCTTTGATCCTAAGGATTTTAGACAGGCAAAAAGAGAGTAAACTCTCAGACAACTCAGATTTAGACCAACAGCAAAGGTGCACCATTAGCCACATACAATATTGTGTAGAATGTCTGTGCTCCAGAAAGTCTTGCCCATGACAAAAAGTGAGTCAGGACCCTTGTGAGCACAGCCATGGAGTCAGATATGGGTTTGAATAAGTTTTCTAATCTTTCATAACTAATCTACCCTTACTGTTTCAATCCTATCTTCCATAAGGTAGGAATAACCTTAAAAAGCTATTAACTTGTGTGATCTGTTGCACTCGTAAATACCGTCCTTGTCTCCTGGCTTTGTTTTCAGTTGGATTAGAGTCCAAAGTAAAGAGATAAAAAGGAATATGAAATATTAGCATTGTTGCTATTAAAGAGTGACAGTTTATAGCAGAGGGGATTCCAAGGCTAGTTACATAACCACAAGCATCCTCCACCCAGAAAAGACTGGTGCAGACATATTCATCTAGTGTTACTCCCAAGAAGAAGAGGCAAAGGAGAAATATACCATCCACATTTATAGAAAGTGAGAAGTTACCATCCTCTTCCTCAGGAAGAGCGTATATCCAGGTTACTTCAGCTGTTTCGCACAATGAGCTCCTTTTATAGGAAGACATGTGAAGAAGCCTTCGGTAGTACAGTGGATGTGGCCATTGTCCATGGAGGACTCCACAGTTGTTAAATTCCATATTAATAAGCTTACTTTGTAAATAGTAGTGATTTAGTTTACTATTCATTACAATGAGCCTTCTGGTGCTTCTTCAGTGTTTTGGGAATTGTGCTGCACATTTAGAAGAAAAAATATAAGTCTGTTTCTTCTTTAGTATCTGTAATGGAGAACTCTAGTTGAGGTGGACTTTTCCCTTTTCTGTGTTTGTGACTATGGTTCAAGCACCCTGGATCTTTCCTATGAAACTAAGCAGGGGCATGTATGTATGTATGTATGTATGTATGTATTCTAGTCAGTGTTTTACTCGAGGAACAAATATAACACAAGATGTGTCAGACCGAGTCAGATAGGGAAGTGTGCTGAGAGCGTCCGCACACTGCCCACTGAAGGATTCAGCCCCAAGGCTTTTATACTGACTGCAGTGTTTCATCCCTACCGGTCTCTACTGGTCTTAACCAGTTTGTACTGGTTCCTAACAGCCATTGTGACTGAAAAGGAAGGCAGAAGAATCTGCTACGGAAAGCTGAAGGGTCCAAACTATAGGCTGAGGAGTCTGTGCAGGAAACCAGGAGATAAAGTCCAAACTGAGTTATTCTGGGGCAGGGCCCTTATGGCTCACAGTGTAAAACAATCAGGCAATGCAGCCAAATTGATAAAATGTATCAACCACCATCAGGCCAAGTTGACACAGTGTATTGGTAAAATGTATTGACCACGGGCTCCTCGCCAAGTTAACACAGTGTATCAACCACTACAGTATGTATGCATGTATGTATGTATGTATGTATGTATGTATGTATGTATGTATCTATGTTATGGCTGATTCAGCTTGCCCTGGAGGCGGGGCTGGTGCAGCATGTGGTACCAGAATTCAAACCGCAGGCTCTTAAACAGGGGCTTTTGATGACTGTCTTCTCACTGGTTTTTATCTCTCTTTCAGTGCAAGCTGGAGTTCCATAGCTGCTCTACTGGCAAAAGCCTCAGCATTCTCTGTGATGGGCCCTGTCCTTGCATCCCAGAACCAGAGCCACCAAAACACAAGTCAGAAAAGAATGGTGAGTAGAAATTTTAGGAGACACTCCTGAAAGAGATATGATGGTCAGGTTTCGTGGGTCAAACTTTGTCCTAGATGCTAGGAACCTAGCATTCAACTGAGCTATTCAGGCTCATGTTGGGGAAATGGGCTAACTTGGTTGTTTATGGGTGCTAAACTGAATTGCTTTCAGCTACTACTGAAGAAAGAACAGTTGAGTCTTTGAAAATAATTCTGTTAGACCAAGTTATCCTCTATGATCTCTTAGAGGTCAAAGTTGCTATGGTATGGAATGGCAAAATTTTTAGCATCTAAGACCAGGCCCTACCCTGGAATAATCTTAGTCTTTCTAATCTCTCAGATCCTTTGAACTTCTCAAGGTCAAATGATAAAATAGAGAATCCAGAGTTGCCACAACAGTAGAGTATTCTCCCCTAGAGCATTGCTTCATTAATATTTTCTGCTTAGAGTTCAGCACAAAGCCAAGGGATAGATGAAAGAGAATATCTCCCCAGGGCCTGCTCTTTCTCTCTAGGGTTTAGAGAAACAGGAAAACTTGGGCCTGTTTGGATGTTTTCATTATGGAGATAAGAATGATGTCCCACTGGCCTTGATCCTAAATTACTATTAATAAGGGGCAAGGTGGATGTTTGAATTAGCCTTCTGTGGAACTGGGCCTTCTCAGTCGTGAAAAGCTGTTTCATGGAAAATACTGTGTGTTTATTTGTATGAATGTATGAGTATTTGTACTTATGTCTTCTAAAGCTGACAATCACTTGTAGGGGAGAGAAAAGAGAGTGAGAAGACACTCTTTTGCATTATCATAGGCAATGTGATCTTTTTCAAAGATCAAAAGATGAAGATTTCAAATCTAAGTTTGTTTATAATGATTTAGAGAAACTTGTGTCTGTGTAGGTCTTCAAGGAGGTCTAACTCGGAATGTAGAAAGACAAATTAAATCATAAAGCACTATGGTCACACATCATCTCCTAAGGTTATTTTTGACTTCCAAAAAAACTGGTCACATTGCTTTTGGATCTAACTCATTTATATGGTTACAGTAAGAATAGTTAATTAACATATATAATCTTCCTTTTGCTTTAGTCTAGTCAGAAAATCCAAAACCATGTGGTGTTAATTAACTCCATTGTCTAGAAAATTAACTTCTGTCTGGAAATTTTTTGAAGGGTCTTCTTAGGAAGTTTCAGTAGGCTTTATATTTCTTTTTGCCTTTATCTAATCTATTCTGAGGCTAGGAAACCAAATCAAGAAAATTAAATCAGCTATTTTGCCTGGATTATCTATTGATGAAGGTAATAGTTCCCTTCATGACTGTCCACACATGTTAAGAGTTCTCTGCTTGCTATTGTTATTTCAGGGGGTGTTTTGCTTCTCCAGTTGAATAATCCTCATTTCTACATGGTGGTCTTTGTACGTGACTAAATGGAGCTGACTCTCAATATGACACTCTGAGAATGGCCCTGACTGTATTGCTTTGTGAAATCATTCACTGGCAATAATTCAAATGCATTCTTATCAAGCCTATGCAAGTAAAAACATTGCTGTTAAACATAGACTCCAAAAACTTTTGCAGCTCAGTTCTGAAACATAATTGTGAATGATATGCCATTTTGAATATTCCAAGAAATTTGAAGCAATGTAGACTAAGTTAGTTGTGATATTGGAAGAAGGAAAAAGCATTATCCTACCACACAAGAAAAGAGAACACAGAAAAAATAATGCCAACAACATTCTGAAACAGCCAAAATTGTATTTCCTCATCAATTCCTTCAGTTCTACAGACTCATTCTTTTATCCCACTAAATCCTGGGCCTGTAGTTTTGCTTTCAAAAAGCTGTGTACCTCTGGACTCAAAACAACCTCAGAAATCCTTGCTTAGTCTTTAATTTGAACATTGCTTAGGCTTCTTAGGAAGCAGCACCTTGGAAGCCTGGCGGCCAATGAATCTGTTACAAGTATCTGTACCCCAGAAGTGGTGAATTTTTTCCTAGGAGGTTCTGAGAAAAACATTCATTGTTTGATATTTAAATTCAGGCTGTGACCTAGGGCAATGTTTTTGTTTGAGCTTGAAGGGAAGCAGAACTTACCTAGTGAGGGTGAGAAAGGATGACTCTAGCTAATTCATGACAGCATCTCAGAGAGTGTTAATGGAGGACAGCAGAGTCCCCTATTAGGAGATAATGTTTAACTACTTAACAGGAATTTGATGAGGCTTCCCTGGAGAACAGGGAAATGTTCTGGGCAGTGAGGGCTTTGACGATTCCCCAGGGTGACCATGTGAAATGAAACATTTAAATTAATAATGTTTTACTTCAATAAATTTGATCAAGGGAAGGCTGACCTTTTTCTGTGACTTGACAGTTGTTTCTGTGTGGCTGATAAGGCCTGAACAGCACCTGTGACAGCTGGAATGAAGAGGAGAGAATGGATTCAAGGGAGAGCTCAGTAGAGAAATGAAAGCAGTCTTCAGTTGACAGCATAGCTGTAGGTGGAGGGAGGGAAGAAGAAGAGAAGCATAAAGCTCACCTTCCTTATCTGTCAGTAGTCCTCTCTTGAAGCTGCTCCAGGCCAGTTTGGACAACTTCATGAGACCCCGTCTCAAAATAAAAAGATCTATGGGTGTAGCCTAGTGCTCTCCGGGCTTAGACTACAGGACCAGAAAAAATAATGGCAATATTAGTATTAATTTTCAATATTACTTTAATTTTGGATCCCAGTTTGATCTGATGATGAAAGATTCATGGAGTCTCTTCCAGATAAATTCTGTGAAGTCAGAGCTGTATGTATCTCAACCCTGGGAAGCAGGGGCTATATGTGGGCTGTGGGCTTCTGAGCTGCAGGCCAGCGGGAGGCAGTTCGCGGAGGTGGCTGTCTTTTTGTCATCTATTCACTTCTGTGACACTCTTGCCATCTTCATTTAGTTGGTATTTTAGTTACTTTCTCATTGCTCATAGAAATCTACCAGTTAAAAGAGGAAAACCTTACAGCTCATAGTATCTAAAGCTTTTAGTTCATAATAGTCTGGTTCCCCAAACCAGGACAGCATGGCAGAGTTATCACAGAGGAGAACCAGTCCATGGCCAGGCAGGCAGGAAACAGCAAGCATTCTTTTCTGTCCCTTTATGTTCCATTCAGGCTATATGCCTATTGATTGGTGCCACCCACACCCAGGGTGGGGCTTCCGTCATCCACACCCAGAACTATGATAAACCAGTTTAGCTCACATACAGACTTATTCCCAGGATCAGAAGCCCTATTCAAGCATCACACATCCATAATCCAGCCACTTTCCCAAAGCTCCACCTCCTAAGAGTGCATGAAGTTCTGGGAAGATCTTTACATAATAAACTGTAAACCAAGGGCCAGCAATACAGCTTAGTGGACTAAGAGCTTGCTTAGGGAAGTGCAGGGGCCAGGGTTTGATTCCTGGCCCCACCTACTGCTCCTGTCTCAGGCGTGCTGAGCTGGTGATGGAGTCCAGCCGTGGTAGCAAATATAGGTCTTCTTTAGTGCTGGGACTCACCTCTTTCCTTAGTTTTCCATTGTGTCCTTCTAGCGTGGAACCAGAATTAGATCAGAGGAGGGCAGAACATTGCATGGGAGCACACCTGCTTTAACCTGTTTCTCTTCCTCCAGAGTCTCACTTCATGCAGCCCCAGTGTTGGTCAACACCAAATAAGAGTATGCATGGCATTGGAGCACAGGTCCTTACTCTCACTTTTTTTTTCAGTGTTCTGCTTTTTGCCAGCCTTTGATCTTTGAGATAAAACATTCTCAGCTCTTGCAAAATCAGAAGTCTCTTGTATCTGCTTTAAGTTTCAATGGCATTTTTTGAAAGTGAAAACTAAGTGGTTGATTTTTAAGAATCTGGTATCTCTTCTTTGATGTGTCTCCTGAAGATGCAGTAGAGGATAGGTCCATCCTTTTAATACTTCTATTAAAAGTACATTTCCTCATGATTAGGGACAGCAACTTAAATTGTCTTAACACTCTGATCTTAAAAAATCAATCCAGCCCCCAAAACATAAAGTAATGATTATCCAAGACACAAAACAAAAAGTTCAAAAGAGGGAGTTGAGGGATTGCAGTGGTAGCTCAGAGGTAGAATGTATGTGTGAGGTCCTAGTTTTGATCCACTGTATCAGAAGAAAATAAAGGCACAACGCAATGTATGCATGTGTATGTATGTACTAACCCTGAGTTTCACACATTTTTCTAGGTTTTTCCAGAATGACCTTTCCCAGCCTCACTTGGTATTTTCTCCACCTCAACAGCAGGGTGTTCAGGCTGTCATTCTTTTGATGGAACTTTAGCTCCTAGTGCCAAGGTACTACTGTTGCTTTTCCTTCATTTCTCCGAAAAGGCTTGATTCTAGACAGTGATAGTAAAAAAAAAAAAAAAATCTAGGGAGAAAATAGAGTTCTTAAAATGAGAGGCTTTAACATATATTTTTCAACTACTCAATGTACATTTTCTAAGCCCAAAATTTTTCCACCTTGCCACACTTCCCCTTTTTCAAGAGACAAACCTTCCCTCTTGGCCTGAGCTGAACAACTTCCTTGCTGACAACAGTAATTTAAAGAGGGGTTTTGAGCTTCCTCAGATTCAAAAGAGAATGTTATAGAGCTTCAATATTCTGTTAAAGAAGGATCTTTCTTCTCCTCTGTGTCATGGTGTCAAGGGTCCCCTCTGTTCCGTGAGGGTACTGATGACTTTTCCCATAAAGCTCAAGGAAAACTCATGTGTGGGGCCTCAGACCTTTTCCATTTTACCCCAGATTTTTATATTTTACCACATGAGATCATATTTGTAGGAAGAGTTTGACCACAGTGATGTACCAGAAGAGAACACTGGAGGCCCACTGAGAAACAAAACCTTGCCTGGGTTAATGAACTTTCAGCAAACTACACAACCCTGGGTTCATCTCACTGTTGGTCTAGTATGTTTGTTGCTGCTCCATACACACCTCTGGTGATACTTATTTCAGCCCTCTGTCTGAAGCTAATAAAAGATTTATATAATAGAAGTTAAATTTAAGTTTTTCTGGGTCTGAAGTCATTTGGCAAAATCTTACAGTGTCAACTGTGAGACAAGATGCCCATTTGTTGATAGGGCCAGCAAGGTTTTGAATGACACTCTACATAGCTGGTGCCCCCCACCACCCCACCATTGAACTTTATTTTTAGAGGAGAAAACTAAGAAAACCGAACTCTCTCTAAGGTCAGATATTTCCTTTTTCTCTGTTAGCACAGATTAGCTTTTATAGAAAGGATGTTGGTCCAGCCAAACACCCTGAAGAATCCTGGGAAGGACAACAGGTACCCTCTTATGGCTGGATGTGTGAGGGGAGCCATAGGTAGGATTAGTCCATTTGGTTGAGGAAGAAGAAAAATTGTGCTTTTTGCTGCTGAGTATCCTGAAGAGGAAGTAACAACTTTCCTCCAGCTGAGAGGTTTGGAACAGTAGAAAAATCATCTACAGTGATTTTCTTTTCTCAAATGGTATTTTCAACCAGAAGGCCAGATTCTGGGGAAAGAAAGTCTTAAGTTGACAGACGGTTGTCTAATTCTATTACTTATCGTGAGAGGAGTTGAGAAAATGTCTTTAAATGGGAACAGGAGAAATTGCAAAAGAGAGAGAGAGAGTAAAAAGTTCCTACTAGCTGTAATGTTGGAATAAGAAAAATACTGAGTCAGTCCTGATACAGAGGCTCCTGGAAAAATGGTGATTTATCTTGGCATCCAGGAAAGAATATTTCCCTTTAAAATCTATTGTGTAACAGAATGAAGGCCTGAGGCTTCCAAACCTGCAATTTAAAAGAAGTTTGTATTAGCCTTTCCATATCCATTTAGCTTCAGTCACCTTATTTTTCAGCACTATGTTATACTCAAGAATTAAACACATAAAGGACCATTTAATTTTTAGGGACTTGTTATTCTAAACGTCATGATCTTAAAGAAAAAAAAAACCTGAGTGAGAATTAAATTGGCAGCTGCATTAAAAAGAAAAATTCATTTGTCAGGACTGGGGGGTAAGTGTTCATTGTGGCTTTGATCTCTGATTCTCCTCGTGCTGTGAGATTATCACAGTGTAAGGTAAAAACCATAGGTTCTCCTGGTTTTTC
>PVKN010006047.1:0-17970 GCA_004027915.1 Capromys pilorides
CTCCTCTAAAGCTGCCCTGCTTTGCTATGCTGCCCACCCTCTTGTCACTCTCCTCCATGGCCTTCATTGCATGAACCTCCCATGATGGAAGACATTGCTACTTCACACTCCTTAGACTCCCATTCCTCATTCACCTCCACTTCAGCAATCGTAAAGGTGACTCATCCAAAGCTTTGGTGTACCAGCTCTTTTGCTGTAATTCTATACACGTCTCTACCATCTCAGCCGCCCATTTCTATTGGTGCATCTGAAACTTGGTTGCCATCAGTGAATGCACTAAGGACTGGTAATTTATAAAGAATCAGGTCTTATTCTGATCATAGTTCTAAAGGTTGAGAGGTTCCAGATCAAAGGGCCCCACCTGGTGAGGGCCTTCTCAGTTGTAGGATTGGTAGGGATTCTCTACAGAGTCACAAGGTAGTATGAGATGTTGCATGGTCCCAGGGATGTAATTCAGCAGGGTAAGTGCCTGCCTGGCAAGTGCAAGGTCTCAAGTTTAATCCCCAGTACTGCAATAAATAAATAAATAAATAAATAAATAAATAAATAAATAAATAAATATTTTTAAAAATTAAAAAAGATATCTCATGGTGAGAAAAAGCCGCATCCAAAAGACAGAGTCAAATTGACTTTTGTCATAGACTGTGTCTAGAGACAACATTTTCACCCATGTATTCTCAAGGACAGAACTCTCATGACCTAAAAATCATCACTTAAAGGTCCTACCCAGCCCTATGTCATAGCTTTTTACAAAAGTGATTCTATATTTTGGTGGGGACATTCAACCCTTAGCGTACATCACCACTAAAATCTTCATTTGAAAAATCACACCCTCATCACGCTTTTCCTCCAGATCACTCTAGAGCATCCACCTCATTCTTTCTGACTGAGGGTCTCACCACATTAATCCTCTTCCTGTCTTCACTCTTCTACAATTCAACCTAGATTTCAGTCTATGGCAGTGATCAAGCTATTGGAGATCTCCACAACTTTCTTGTCCTGTCTCACAGATTATACTGAAAAAAACAATCTTCTTCTCTTTGCCTGCCATTCAGCAGCTGGATGTTGCTAACAAATACCACACATTGACGGTCTGGCTTTACATTTCTTACATGATAACAAATCTAGAAGAAGCAGTCACCAATCCCAAGTACCCTAGTAACTTTTCTCAATCAAGATCTACTTTTTGCTTTCCAAGATGACCTTCCTTTCTCCTCAAACAACTTCTCTCTCCTCCCAGAAGAAATTCTCATCTCGAAGTCATTGGGAAGGGCTGGCCAAATAAGGCTAGATTAAAGCACCTGCAAGCAGGCGCAGGGGCCAGGGGTTCGATCCTCAGATGGCAATTGAGACTAGGCATGGTGGTGTGCATCTGTAATCCCAGCTCTTTGGAGGCTGTAAACAGGTAGATCACTACAAGTCTGATCTAGTAGTGAGACCCTGATCACCCTTCCCTAAAATACAAAAAAAAAAAAAAAAAAAAGTCATTGGAAAAAAAATAGAAAGTACTAGATTGGAATTCTGTCATAAGTCTGCCATCAGTCTATGACTATTTCCTGTTTGAATTTATAAAGTGCCTTTGCACCTATCAAAAGCAATTGTTTCCACTTGTGCTTATGACACAACCTATCTGCTTCCCAGGGTTTCCTCAACTTCAGTAATCTTCTCATACCCTGCAGTTTTTTTCCATTGATTTGTAAATACATAGTTTATGTCACATTGCTTCTGTTACTTTTCTCTTGTTGCTGGGACAAAATACCCAACACCCAAATTGAAGACAGGAAAGGTTTATTTAGCTCACAGTTTGTGGAGGTTTTAGTACATACTCAGCTGACTCCAAGGCAGAGTAGCTAATGGCAGAGGACAGCAGTTCATGGCAACAGAAAGCAGCAAAGAGCAAAGGGAGGAATAGCACCTGCAATAGCAGCAGAGAGGCAGAGGCGGGCCTCTCTCCTCTCCTCACATTGCCTTCAGGCTGTCTGCCTCAGGGCACCTGTAGCACTCATACCCATAATCCCAGCACTGGATCATGAATTAATCACAAACTCTAGAAACCCATCCCAATGACTACATGAGGCTTTGGGGTGCACGTTGGGGGGACACCTAGATACAAACCATAACATTCATCTTTTAAAAAGAACCCAAAACTAAAGGACATAAAAAGCTATAAATCAATTTTTTAATAAAACTCCAAACTTTCCTGAATGCATAACCCCTAGCCAGCAGACATTGTTTTCTTTCTTTTCTAGAAAAGCTTCTTGGATGGGTCTTCTTTCTCCACTAGTTCCCCTTTCTTGCTTTTAATCCACTCTTCAACATCTCTGCCTTTAAGATTACCAGCAGCCCTTGCTTGAAAACATCCATGCTTTTGGTTGTTATTGTTGTTGTTATTATTTTTCTTGTTTTTGTCATTTTTATTTCTTCAGTAGCATCCCTTCATGATCACATCTAGCCTCACACTTGTAAAAACCACTTATAAAAATAACTTCCAAATTTATACCTAGATCCAAGTCCAGACCTCACCATTGTCTATTTGCAAAACTCCTCTTGAATGCATAATATGCATTGAATAAGGCCAATAACAGACTTCTTCCCCCAATTTTTTTCCCCAACTAAAGAAACAAAACCATCATTCTGATTCATTCACTTTGAAATCATTGAATCTTTCCTTTCTTCATACATTCTAATATAGGAATGAGTCCCAATGTTTCTACTTCAAAAATATACCCCAAGTCAGTTTGCTGCTCCCCATCTTCTACCCGTATTCTAACACCACATCTCTCTCCAGGACTACTGCTTTCCAGAGTCTCCAAATTATTTATTTCCTATTACTCCTTAAACACTACAACTCATATTCCATAGCCAAATATTAAGAGCTAACTACGTGACAAACACTGTTGAAGACATGATTGCCCCCACTAGTCAGTGGATGGGAAAATCCTGTGTTCCTTCTGATCAGAAGCAATCACGCCACAGGACATTTTAAAATTCTCTTCCTTAAGACACAGCAGTAATAGCTGACAGGAGTGACACCAAATCCAGTACCAGCGTCCTTTTCTTAATCACACAAGTCAAAAAGGCTTTCCAGAATCCTGATTTGAAAGATTTGTCATTGGCATAATGCAACACATAATGATGTCAAATCAACAAACCAAATGCTTACATTAAATATTTAAATTTTATAGTCATTTTGTGTCTCTGGATAATAAGAGCAACTGTCTTTTGATCAACAGCTTTCCTGCACTTCCCCTGGGTACAGTGTCAGGCCAGCCCATTTCATAGACAGCGCTGCTGGGATGGACAGCAGCAGCTGCTGCAGTCTTGAGTGCTTTCTGACATCCCACTAAAATACATACTCTCATCAAGGCTTCTCCTGCGTCCCTGGAAGTCTGATTGGAGGGAAGCACAGCTGCCAGCAGACACAGAATTAAACTACTACATCATTCCCTCTGCTTTACATGGAGAACAGGACTCCACACACAGAGTCCGAAAGAAGGATGAAGAGAGCTGCCTGAACCTGAAGACTGTCCTGCTGACAGTCATTATACTATCTATTTGGTTTTAGGAAACTTGTATCTTTTCATAGTATTAATGGATTTTTACATTTTGAAGAAAAATGATTTTATATTTTAAATCAAAAGATCTCAAATGGGCTTAGTTATTATGATTATAATAATAAATTTGAAAAGCTTAGATTCATAAGACAATGTAAAATGAATAACTACAGAAAGAAAGAATTCATACTGAAATCTTTACATATTTATGTCAGAACAACAGGATACTGTTCCAAAGCCTCTTGGCTTAGCAAGGACCTTGGCAAAGGAGCGGATGTCAACATCCCCAAACATCATCCAGGGCACACCCTTGCAATCTTTAGGATCACTGCTTGGCACTTTATTAGATAGAAGGCATGGCTCGGTGGTTGAGTGATTTCCTAGCATGGCTGAGGTCCTGGGATAAATCCCTAGTGCTGAAACAAAAATGACAAGTATACTGGAACCTTATGTATATCAGCATGGATCTTCTTCGCACCCTCCACACACACTTCAGACACTGCTTCGGCAAACCGTTGTGCAAAAGCCTTCACCAGCCCCATGAACTGTAACCTCACAGTATCCCACCTTTGCCTGTGCTTCTTACCCTGTCCTCCAGGACTTTTGGGAAGCTGCTCATCACTAAATCATGTACCATCTTGTAGGGAACACAGTTGTTGCATATGGCACTGCCACTGACCATGGAGGGACAGGAGACAATGAATAGACAAATATTTTTTGTCTCTTGAGCCCTGGTTAGAAATTTCTGAAATCCTATTTTAAAGATTCCTCGGAAGATACCAGCAGCCACATATCAAATTACCGGGCAATATACACAGTGGTAAACTGATAACTTCTCTTTATTTTGCCTTTGTCTCTTTCTCCCACTTCAGACCATATAAACTTGCATGCAACACTTGTCTTAGCCTTTGTTTCCAAAGAAAACTGTACTGTCATTCATTTCATTTAGAGAAATTTTTTAATTTCCTAAAAAGAATGTTTTTAACTAAATAATTATAAAGTTATAATTGAAAAATATTATGAAGCAAAATGCATATTTCTAAAGTCTCACTGTTGCAGTGGGTAACACAAGAATACTCTCTCAGAAAACAATGGTTACTGCAGCAGATGCACAGGAGGTCTTTCTGAAGCAGAAACTTACACTGGTGACTTCAGTGTCTGAGAGTCAGTTTTTGTCTTCTTGTCTGAAACTCCTTGTCTGGGAGCTTCTAGAAAAGCTTACCTAAGCTTTTCTCTAAAGCTTCTGAAATCCCAATCTTCGTGAGCAAACAATAGGTGAAAAGGTACAGGAATTACCTCCCTGGAAAAAGCCCTCGACCTATTACTGAGGAATGAGGAATGGAATGAGGAATTAACATGCAACTTTCTGTATAAATGATGACAGATAACAGGTATGTGGATGATGATGATGACCATGAAAATGATAAATACATATATACATACACACGTACATAGATCATAGATACACAGTTACACAGACAGATTAGCTATCCGCATATAGATACAGGTACAACTCATCTTTATGATGGAGCGCTTTTCTGTGTCATTTTCCCAGTTTCCCTCTGAGACTGAGTACCCTTGGTCATTAGTAATAACAGGGTTGATAATGAATTTCACATTGGCTGCCTCTCCTCCCTGTCTCACTTGCCCATTTCCCTATTGGCATTTCCTACATTTCTCAATTAAGTATTTTGTATTAAGAAACTGTCTCAAAGTCTGTTTCTGTGGGTACCAGAATTGAAACCATTTTGTTGGTATAAAAATCTGGAAAGCATTTCCCAAAGTTATATACAGTAGGAATACTAATCTCTACAAAACTGTTTCAGCAGTCTTCCACTAGTGTTAAGTCAGTTTAAATGAAATCTAAAAATGAAAAAAAAATCACACCTTAATTCACGAGAATGTCTGTAAGATAGTGGGCATGCAGATCAATTCCTAAAATAAGTACCTCAGGGCTAACATTGCTAGGGGCTAAATTGGGGTGCAGTTATTTATTGTGTAAGAATGTTTGGGGTTAATGAGTTAGTGATACATTTTGTTTATACTCTGCTTGTCTTAAAATATCTTTACCAAAATTATCTGGTGAACTCTATTTTCTTCACTGTAGCACAAATGAAGAATAGCTAAATTGATCTCAACTACCTTCTCAATCTTTTCATGATATTCTCTTCAATGTCAAACTGCTGTCTGAGGTATATATTTTTAACATCCCAGTACCACACTGTGTTGCTTAGGATCCCAACTCTCACCTTCTCCACAGAATAGCATTTTTATGGAAGATAAAATTGAATCAAGGAATTTGCCTGAGGCAAGGAGATAGAGGAGATACCTGGCTTAGGTTTCTGCCTTCACAGAGTGAAAAGAAATACCTGTATAGTTTCCTCTTTAGAAATTGTCACATTAAATTTGGTTTTAATGAGCTCTTTCTCATTGCCTGTGTGTAAACAACATAATTCTCTGAAATCTTTCCCATCTTCGTCCTAGCCACATCCACAGATTTCCTCAAATTCTAAATAAAGAACCTTGTTCTGACACAGTGAGAGGAGAGGTACAAAAGTATAGGTCTTCTAAAAGATCTTATCCAAATCCTGTGATTTAAAGCAGACTTAGGTGAGAGGACAGAAATCTGTCACCATTCACCAGAGAGAAGAGACTGGCATATGGCTACTTTGTGTAAATCTCTAAGAGAAATATTTACGGGTCTCTTTCTGTGTACTAACTATTGTACTAGTGCCTGGTAAATCAATATTTAGTCATTCATATTTATTCCACAAGCTTCGAAAAGCTGAAAATTCAGTGTACAAGCAAAAAAAGCAAATCCTAGGTTTGGTTATAGTGATGCAAATGTGATGTGAACACTAAGTTCCTCCCTGAAGTACTTCAGGGGCTGAGGGAGGAGCTCCTGAGGCTGAGGCTGCAAGCACGCAAGAAATTGTGTTCCCTGCCAGTTCTCCATGGAACAATTTACTCTCTTGTCTCAAATCTTTCCAAAATGCATAGCAATCTGAAGATATTTTTAATTTTTTTTGTTCACTTATTTGATACGTAGAACTTATGTAATGTAGAAATAGAACATCTGATGAGGCAAAATGCTGTCACGTGTTATATTACAAAGGGGATCCATTCTGAGAAATAGGAAATTAGACAAATCCATCACTTCATAAACATTGCAGTGTGGACAGACACAAACAAGACGCTGGCACCCTCACTAGGTAACATAATATTTTGGAAGCACCATGTATATGTGGTCTGCCCCAACTTAAATGTCATTATCAGTGTATAACTGTAGACTCAGGTAAGATAACATCATTGCCCTCACTGGAATATTCTTACCTTAGAGTGCTAGATGTAATTAACTTAGACTAGCAACATTTTCTTTGCAAGGACTTAGCTACACAAGGATTTCAGCAATATTCATGGAGATGAATAGTACTGCTGCTGTAGGTTTGATTCTTCTTTTATGCTTAGGACACTATTCAGTGTCTTTCTCCCTCTCTCTCCCACCTCCACCAGCCACAGCTCTCCCTTTGACTCACTGAATTCTGAGAACACAGGATGGCTTGGTACACTGAGGCCACCTAGCACTGCAGGACCACGTGCCAGGCTTGGCATCAGGCACTAGAGTTAAACAAATCGCTTTCATCTCATGAGCTCAACTCAGTCATATCTACTTTTCCAATTTTATGACAGCCACTTGTAAAAAATATCCTAGTGTAGAGGAGAGCATGATCATAGAGACCTACCCGGAAGAGAGGAAGTTTAAGCTCAGTCTTTAAAAAGGAGTTGAGCTGTGCATGGTGGCATATGCCCATAATCTCAACACTCAGGAGGCTGAGGCATGGGGACTGCCCATTACAGTTGGGCTACCTCATAAGTTCAAGGCCAGCCTGAACTGCACAGTGAGATGCTGTCTCAAAAAGAGCAAAAGGAGTTGAAATTAGCTGTGCAGAGAAGCAAAGGAACCACAGTAGGAACTTGTTATATCCCTACGTTCCTGTCTGTCTGTGAAGGCTCTTCAAAAACCTTATAAGAATGGTAACAAGATGTGGAACTCAAGTTAAGCAATAAAGGTAAGGACTTGGACAATGCCATTAGAGCTCATCGAAACATCATGAAGTACAGAAGTACAAGTGAGGCCCAACAGTGGATAAATATGCCAGTTCTAAAACTCTCTGCTCAGTTCTACCCAGATTTTACTGCTTATGAAAAAAAAAAAAAAAAACAAAAAACAAAAACCTAGGGTCCTGAGGGGTTGGTAAAGTGTTTTCAGGACATGAACTTCTGGCTAACAATATAATTTTATAACTCTATAAAGACCAAAACAAGAGGCTTCATAACAGGATGTACAACTACACTAGGAAAACTGAAATTAGCCAGCTACACATACAAGTGCTTGGTTCACAGTTTAGGAAAGAACTTGATCCTCTTATGGACTGAAGCACTTCATAATTTTTAAGCATAAGTAGCACTATACATATGAACATTTTGGGTTAATGCACTTTTTCAAGTTGCTTATTAAGTCAATTTCCCTTTGTCATCATCCAGCTTCTAGAGAGTATGAAAGTCAAGAGCCTCACCTCTTGAGCAAAAATCAGACAAGAAGGAATCAAATTACAGAACTGTCTGATGCTTTTGCATCTTTGTGAGTAGTAGCTGCCTTTTAATCAAATATAATATCTATTTATATTATAGATTTCCCTTACCACTGAGAAATGAAAAGAATTCTAACATGAAACTTGGTCATATGCTTCTCTCTAAAGTGAGGATCAACTAATGTGTGCTCTATACGTAGTGATCACTGTATATTTGCAGAAAGTGGAATAAAGTGTATATATACGTATATATATAAAATGTACATGTAGGTAAATAGTACATAAAAATATAAAATGGCAAAATCCAAATTATCTAGCCTGCTGTACTATTTGTCCTCCATAGGCTTTAATGATATTAATGATTATAGACAAATCTCCACTCTGAGAAACAGCAATCGATAGCAAGAGTGTCGCCTCTGCTGAATGGGCTGGTGGAAAGCAGCCACGGAGGGGCAAAGGAACATTTTTAAGATGCTGCCAAAGTAAAATTAGAGCTCAATAGTCTTGACCTGAAGTAATTGAAATCTATCAATGAAAATAAAGTTAATTAGGTGGTTAATGGCAAAAGATGAATCCTATTTATATTAATGTCTAGCAAAGTGAATACACTGGCATCAAAAGTGTAGTATAGATTAGCCTCGCAGAACTGTCAAGACAGTTCCAAGTCTATGATCGGATTCAGTATTCATGGAAATCAGAAATCTCCCCAAAAGTGTCTGTAGTGTTATAATGTGCTCTCATCACTTTGCCTCAAAGACTTGCTAGCTTTTTTCAAGTATATCCTTGTATAGATCTATGTTTTGTAAATCATGCTTATTTTCATGTTTCATGATTCATGTTTACTTTCACTGGAATGTTACAAAGAGCAGCAATGTAGTAAAATCATATATGGGCATGAACCACTCAGACAAAAGATCCATTTGCAATGCAAAATAGCAGAATGAATTCTAATGCAAAAGAACACAAGAAGTTCGCCAATATGGTTCAGGTTCTACATTACAACTGACCTCTAAGAAACCTCTCCTTGGTACTCAAAAAAGCAAAGTACAGCTACTGTGTGACCTAGACATCCTACTACAGAGCATATATCCAGAGGAAACAAAATCAGTTTGTCAAAGAGACATCTATACTCCTACTTTCATTGTAGTACTGTTCATAATAGCCGTGAAATGGAAACAACCTGAGTGCCCAAAAACCAATGAAAGGATGAAGATAATGTGGTAATATACACATGGAATACTATTCAGTGACAAAATATACAAATCTACCGGGCTTGTTAACATGGATAGAACTGAGACCATCATGTCAAATGAAATATCCAGGTATAGAAATATAAGCACTGCATGGTCTCACTCATATGTGGGCTCTTAGAAGTTGATCTTTATATGTTGATAATAGACTGGCAATTACCAGAGGCCAAAGTGAGAAAGAGGAGCTAAGGAAAGGTTAATGAATGGTTACTAAGTTACAATTAATTAGATGCAAGAAGTTCTGATATACCAATTGCATATGGTGGCGATGATATGTAACAATAGTATACTGGACATTTCAAAAAGCCAGAGGATGCCTGGCAAACACAAAGTCCTAAGTTCATTCCTTGGTACCACCAAAAAAAATCAAAAAAGCAGGAAGAAAGAGTTTTACATCTTTTAATCCTAAAGAAATGATGAATGTTTGAGGCAATAGGTTTGTTTAACTGGATTTAATCCTTATAAAATGTTTATATGTATCAAAAATTACATAGTATGTCATTAAAATAATTTTAATTTTTATAGATCTGTTAAAAATATTTTTTTAAAAAAAGATAAGTTAAAAATGAAGCCTCCAGTGCTGGTGAGATAGCTCAGCAGACTAAGCGCCTGCTTAGGCAAGCACAGGGACTCAGGTTTGATCACCAGCACCACATGCTGCACTGGCCCCACCCCTGGATGCACTAAGCCAGCCACTGAGACTGAACATGGTGGTGCACATCCATAATACCAGAGCTGGGGAGGCTGAAAACAAGAAGATCACCATGAGTGTTACCTGCATAGTGAGACCCTATACCAGATACATAAAGGAAAGAAAGAAAATAAATAAATAAATAAACCTCCATGTGACACACACCCATAATCCCAGCACTTGGGAAGCTAAAGCAGGCTAAATTGTTGTGAGTGTGAGGCCAGCTTGAGCTATGTAGTAAGTTAATGCTAACCTGGATTGCCCAGCAAAATGCTGCCTCAAAACCAAAAGAAGACGCCAGCCAAATAGCTCAGTTGATTAAATCATCTGCAAGCAGGCTCAGGGGTTGGGCGTGGTGGCGTGAGCCTGTAATCCCAGCTCTTGAGAGACTGTAAATAGGCAAATCGCTATGAGTCCAATCTAGTAGTGAGACCCTGAACACCCTGTAGACCCTTCCCTAAAATAAAATAAAAAACACATAGAAACCAAAAGAAGATGACACGGAGAGGAACAAGAAAAGGAGAAAAAAGAGGAGGAAGAAGGGGAGGTGGAAGGCAAAAAAGTGGAGGAGGGACCCTCCATTTGGTAAATTGCTATGTACAGTGATCACTAGAGAAATGCAAACTAAAACAATGCTAAGATTCCATCTTATATCAGGGGCTATTATCAAGAGGTAAAAAATAATATGCTGGCATGGCTATGATGACAGAGAGACCTCTTACATTGCTGATGACAAAGTAAACTAGTACAACCATTACAGAAATCAAATGGAGATTTCTCAAAGAACTAAAATTAGAAATTCTATATGACCTAGCTATTCTCCTACTAGGTATCATTCCTAAAGAGCTAAAGGCTCATACTACAGCGATACATGCATGCTAATGATTATAGCAGCACAGTTCATAATGGCTAAGTCCTAAAAGCAGCCTACATACATAACAATAGATGAATGACTAATGAAAATGTGGTATCTACATATAATGAAACACTATTTGACTATAAAGAACAAATTTGAGACATTTGTAGGAAAAGAAATGCACTCGGATAAAATAATGCTAAGTGAAATAAACCAGATACACAAGCTTAAATACTGTATAGTATCCATCCTTTAAGTGAGGCAGTGTACAAACCAAGATCATAAGGATGGATAGAAGGAAACAGGGGACAGATCCCTCGAAAGTGGAAAGGAGCCCAGGGGGCTGGGGCAAAAGAAAGGGAAAGTAGCAACAATTACGATATGCCATGTGTATTGTATGTCATGAGCATGAGCTATGATTAACAAGATTAATAATGTCAATAAAATGAACATGGGGAAAGGGGATTTAGAAAAGGAGAAAGGGAGGTGGATGAAAAAGAAAAGGGAATTTAAAAAATGAAACGAACTGTGTTACTGTGTTACACACATTTATCTATTCCCCAAGATAAATGTAAACTTCATGTACTGCAAACATGTAATCATAAAATTAAAAACAAAAATATCTATGTATTATTAAACGAAGAAATCCATAATTACCTGAAAATGCTGTTACTGTACTCCTCCTTTCTTTCATCCCATACTCACGTTGTATAAATTTTATTCTGGTGTTTAAATCAAACAGAACACAGCAAAAGATTGAATGCAGAAGTGCATGAGAGAATCCTGGTATCTTCAGAGCAGACATGAAAAGCAGTTGCCAAAATGTGAAGAATTGCCACTTTTATCATTGCAGTTTTTGCTTAGAAGTAATTGTTTCTCATAATAATATTTAAGTCAGTGGATAGCGGTTTTATTCTAAGTAAATAAACACTCTTAAATAGTCTGTTTAAATTCATTGCGATAAATATCAAAGATATAACTTATATAAGTGTCTCAGTTACTTTTCTTTCATTCCTCAGACAAAATATCTGACATCCAAAATTAAGGAAGGAAAGGTTTATTTAGCTCACAGTTTGTGGAGGTTTCAGTCCATACTCAGCTGGCTCCAAGGCAGTGTGGCACATGGCAGAGGATAGCAGTTAATAGTGGTGGAAAACAGTAAAACAACAAGAGCAAAAAGAGAGGAGCAGCAGCAGAGAGCAGGCCTCTCTCCCTTCTTTATATTGCATTCAGGCTGTCCACAAGTGTAGCACTCACACCTATAATCCCAGCATTGTGTCATAAATTAATCACAAACTCTAGAAGCTGCCCGATGACTACATGAGGCTTTGTGGGGGACAATTAGGCGCAAATAATAGCAATAAGCAAAACCTCAAGCTTGTGAATAGTGTTTAAAAAGAAAGCACAAGAAGATTTTGCCAGCTGCTAAGAACATCGATGTCAATTGTGCATTCTGGAACTGGATAAATAACACAGAATGAGTTCCAGGACCCACTGGACCCACAGTAAGATGGACCTGAATTAAACTCCATTGACCTCCTAAACTTCTTAGACCCCCACTCTGATTTTTGGCACATCTGAGGTCTCCTGGAATCAGCATTAGTTCAGAGTCAATAGTTAACATTCCTCAAAACCCTGATTGTTTCTTTTTCACCATTGCACAATTATTACAGTGATAAGCAGCCATGCATTGCTTTTTGGATGGCTGGAGGAAGGGTCGCACAAGTTTTCTGTAGTGCACAAGTCCTCCCTCAAGGAAACCCAGCTTTCTTTGTCAAACAGGGGAAGCGACTTTCATGATTGACATTCGATACTTGTTCACATGATCTGGAATGCTTCTATATTTACAGGTCAAGCAAGATTATAGACTTCCTATCTAGTTCACTTCTAGGAACTCTGCGAATAACTAGCCAAGACCATAGGTCTACAATACTGAGACTGTTCTGATTACTTTACCTGACTACCCCTGGGGAACCTCCAGTTTTACTTATGTCATTTAATTATTATTACTTGGCTCTTTATTTTCCCAGACCAAGTTATTCCCACCACATTTAGGCTGGTCAGCTGCGCCATTGTGGTTTCTACTCTAGAACTCAATCTCCCAAGTTTAATTTTCCCTCTACATCAAAATGAATAGGCCGAGCATTTCCATTTACATCCTGTGAGCCAACTTCTGATCCATTTTTAAGCCCATCAACCAAACTAATATAGCTCTCCCTAGCTCCCCAAGTTTCAACTTTAAGTGTAAAAATCTCTGCTTAGCAAGGCAATACCAGTAAGTTATGCCTAACCATATTTATTCTTCTTTCACCATTATTCCTCATCTTTAGTATCCAGTCTTCCACGTATTCCCCCAGATTTCCCTTGTATACATTAGAAAACTCAAGAATTTATTTGAAATATAACATACATTCTCATGTATCATAGTTTTTGTTTCACATTTACAGATTTGTTGGGACTCAAGATTAGTTCTAGGTCTAGAAGGAAATAGGAATAGTTGGGGCAGTTCCTTAAGAGATTCAGCATCACCTTGTAGGGCAGTTTTTTTGAAAGGTCTATACCAACAAAGCAAAGTTAATTCTCTCAGGATGAAGAAAGAAGGCCACACCACCAGGTGAGGGTATCGCTGCCATGGTAGGTGGAGCGGTCTACCAGCAGGGTAAAAATAATATCTTGTGAGGAAAGACCAAATCCTACTTCTGAAGAAGTTGCAGAGGCCGATTTCCCTGATGTTAGAGAAATCTGTTCCACTGGGATTGGGGAAACCTCTTCTGCTGGGAAAAATATATCCAAATATATGAGCTCAATGTCCCCAGCTTCATCATGGTATTTACAAATATATCATCTCACTTTATAGTATTTCTTTTCCATTTTTATGTATTTGGTACAGAATCTCACTACACAGATTGGACTCGTGGTGATCCTCCTTTTTACAGTCTCTCCAGCATTCGGATTACAGGCATGCACCACCAGAAGCAGACTTAGTCTCAGTCTCAGGCTTGATGCACCCTGGGGGCAGGTCAGCATAGCATGTGGGACCAGGGATCGAACCTCGGTCTCTGTGCCTACCAAAGCAGGACTTTAAAATATTAATATCCTCACTTTACCATAAGACACTGGCAAGGATGAGAATTCAGCTCATGTTATAATCCAGCCAATTGCAGAGATGAGGTTCTATGTGTAATTTTCAGCAATTTCAGACCTGTGTTCATGGTAGTTAGTGCTCTCTCTCTCTCTCTCTCTCTCTCTCTCTCTCTCTCTGTCTCTCTCTGTCTCTCTCTCTCTCTCTCTCTCTCTCTCTCAGAACACACATGTACATTCTTAGTTCATTTATGTGTCACTTGAGTGGGAATTCAAGCTGTCAAGCTCATTCTTTCCCTTTACCATTTTGTCCAGCAATATTATTTAAAAAAAAAACAAAAAACAAAAAAAAAAAACAATGACTGTCATTACTTTCTTTACGTTTTTCAGAAATGTCCTAAATCTAATACATACACAGAATCATGTAGCACCTTGCTTCTGTAAAGTCAAAAGGGTATCATGTGCAGATATTTTGTGTATCTGCTGCAAGTAACTCATGCCATGGACTATCAGTGCTTTCTTTATCACTGGAAAGAGCCTAATCAGACTAGACAGTCAATTTCACAAACTCAAGACCAATTGAGGAAACTCACTCTGAATCTGTTCCCACAGAATCACACTCAGCACCTAAATTCATGTTAGTAATGGTTCTCCAAAGAAACAGCTCTAAAAGGATAAAGCTGCATGTGAAATTTATTATTGGAATCAGTTCATGTTGTTTGCCATCTGAAAACTAGAGAAGCTCAAAAACCAGTGATATAATTCTTAGTCCACGTCTGAAGGACTGAGGACCAGGAGCACAGATGCCTAAGGGTAGGAGATGGATGTCCCACCTCAAACACACAGAGTAAAATTTCTCTTCTTGCAGCTATTCTATCCAGAACCTCAACAGATTGGAGGCACCTACCTGTCCTGATGAGGGCAGTCTTTATTCAGTCTACTACTGAGTCAGACTAAACTGTTCCAGGAATGACTTCAACTTGCTAATAACATCATAGACACACCCAAAAATAATGTCACCCAGTTTAGCTTCACATCCCTTAGCCAAGCTGACACATAAAATTAAACATTACAAGGGGACATAGTATAATAGCAAAGACTTTAATATAATAGGAAAGAATGCAAGTTTCAGGTTTAATATAAGTTTGTGTTTCACCTCTATAAGTAGTTGTATGACTCTAAAGAAATACTAACTCTAAAGCTGGACTTCCTCTTGTGAAACAGGAACCTAATATGACCTACTATGATGGGCTGTTGAAAGGCTTAAAAATAACAGGTACGAAGTCTCTAGCACCTTGTAAGAGATTAGTAAATGAAAAAAAAAATGTTATTGCTAGACCTATAAGACACAGTATGAGAACATTAGAGTTATCTAAAACTAGTGCAATATTATAAAGCTTCTTTTAAGAAAAACTTTCACGCCGATGAGATAGCTCAGCAGTCTAAAGCACCTGCTTAGGCAACTGCAGGGTCCATGGTTCAATCCCTGGCACCGCATGCTGTGCCAACCCCAACCCTAGGGCAGGCTGAGCCAGCTATAACATAAATAAATAGATAGATAAATAAATAAATAAGTAAACAAACAAACAAATAAAGTTTAAAAAAAGAAAAAGCTTTCGATGAAAGAGATTTACCAATAATGTCAAAATCCAGAGAGAGGAAAAATGGATAAGTCGTCCCAGGTGACCTTTGAATGGGTTAATATGAGAAATATGGTGGTGCCAAACATCAGATTGCAGTGGACTAAAAATAAGTGGCAATAAGGAAAGAAAAGCCTGGGGAGATCCTGCCTTTCCCGAAAGCTCAGGCAGCTCCGAGTGCTGTGAAACATGCTTAGCGACAGCCTCGACCATAGGACTCAAATGGAACAATTATGCCAGAGTCCCTTCAGATAAAAGTTCCCTTGCAGACCAGATCCTTTGAGGAAACTGAGAGGGTTCAAGCAATGTTTCTTCCTTGTTGTATCTATCGTGTTCTCTTTTACATTGCCTGTAGGTGTAAGCCATTAGCTTGTCCCTCTCTCCTTGAGAGAATGTAGACCCCAGCAGTATTAAAATACCTTCCTTAGCAAGACTGAAATCAAAATCGAATTGAGTAAGTGCTTTCTATAATGTAAGCATATACAGTGACCCAGATAAGTGACTAGGACACAGATCCTAGGGGGGTGTGATGCTAGAAAATGTCATTGGCTGCCCTTGAACCACCTTTAATTTGATCTCTTGGTCTCCTTGACAAGTTCCCCTTGTGGACCCGTAATCTCTTCATAGCAAGGACACTGTTTCTCTGGGTGTACCTATGCAACAAAATTTCTTTCTACTATTAGAGCCCAACTATTCTTTGCCTTTCTGACCTATTAATGGCCTTAGTAACATGCTGCATTTATCATTTTTGATTAGGTTTGAACCTAGATGGCCTTTACATGACACACAATAAACATTACTAGCTTTGATAATACTAACTCAGAAATTCCCCTCATTTTGGTATGCTGAATATTGAGTTTATTTTTCTGCTCTCTAGGAGAAAAGATTTAATAAATAAGTTAAACTCTGACCATGATCACAATAGTATTTTTTATAAATTTCTTAAGAGAATAAAAACTTCTCAGATTTTCATCTCCTTTCACTTTTAAAATTAGCAAAATGGGTGGCTTTCAAACAGATCATTAGAACCATCTGAGATATTTTTAAATGAAAATTTCTACATTCTGCTCCCAAACTACTAAATTAAAATCAGTATTTAATTTTTTTTCTTTTTTAAATTATTTATTTATTTATTTATTTATTTATTTATTTATTTATTTATTTGTCTTTTTGAGACAGGGTCTCTATGCAGTTCAGGCTGACCTTGAGCTCACTTTTGTAGCCCAGGCTGGTCTCGAACTCACCTCGATCCTCCTGCCTCAGCCTCCCAAGTGCTGGGATTACAGGTGTACGCCACCACGCCCAGCTAGTATTTAAATTTATAAATGTAAATCTCTCTAATAAGTCTTGTTATGGCTTGAGTATAGAAGTCCCCCAAAGCCTCATGTAATCATTAAGTGGAGCTTTTCCAGAGATGGCTGAATCTAAAGTGTGTGATTGATTCATGGTGCAATGCTAGGATTAAGGTGCTAGGATTAAGGGTGGGGGTTACTAAATCAGGGCACTGATTGGTTTGGTATCCCCCTAATCCCACAAGTCTGGATACAATATAAAAGACAGAAAGAGGCTTCTTTCCTACCTTCTGCTTGCCAGGAACAGTTTCTCCTCTGCAATGGCCACCTGCCACTCTACCCCACCTTGGAACCAGTCAATTATAGATGGGAATGTCCACAATTTAGTAAACCTTTCCCCCATTTAACTTTGTGTGTCAGGTATTTTGTCTCAGCAATAAGATAAAAACAACTACAACAAATTTTATGATTAACCAAGATTAGAAATGATGCAATTAACATTTTTTTGAGATGTGTCTCAAAATTTTGATTGTCCTGCCCCAGGGTCCCAAGTAGTTGAGATTTAGGCCACCTTACTCACTTATTTTGAATTTTTCTGTGTTAGCCAGTTTCCCCTAAATTATACTGTGGTAACAAACTCCTCAAAAGTCTCAGTAATATACCCAAAATACCTATCTCTTATTTCCAATACATATTTGTTATAGTTGAGCTCAGGCTCTGATCCATCTTCCATCTACTGTCTTCTCTACAGAGCCCCTTCTCACAGTTTCATCTGAAACTTTGCCTGGCCTATGGCAGAGGAAAAAATGTTATGGAAAACTATGAGCTGACGTGTGGACACCTTTAGAGTTGAACAACAATGGACAGTATTCCTTCTGGGCGAGGAAAGGAACAATTGTCAACAGTAACCCAACCTACCATTGCTCCTCCCAGCTCTGAAGATTGTATCATAAAATTAATGACTCTCATGTAGATATTAAAAGCAATGTTGATTACATGAATTATCATTTTAAA
>PVKN010006047.1:18070-29468 GCA_004027915.1 Capromys pilorides
CATGAGATTTACCTTCTTAATTTTTTTTTTTGAGTGCACAATACAATATTAGTGGCTCTAGGCACTATGTTGTACGGCAGATCTCTACAACATATCCACTTTGCATCACTAGAATTTCGATGGCTCTTGTCATAGTCTGTTAGCCTGGAACTTTATTTTACACAGCCCCACAAACTAAGAACTGAGAGGCAGATTGATGACATATAAGGAACACCCAGCAAAACATGTAAAGATGTTTAAAAAGTGAGACAGGGAAGGGAGGAGACAATAAAAAGAAAAAGGGCTCCACCTTGCCAAACTTCCTTTTACAGACTTGGCGTGACCAACCTCGGGACTCACCTCCCAGGACTCAGAGAGCATGAGGGCTTTTGTCCACCGCTCCCTTCCTTATTGATGGAGGGTTTGCTCTCAGGAGTTCAGCATTCTCAAACTTCCCGGTTTATCATTTACAGCTATGCAAACTCGTAACACTGGAGAAGCCGGCAGAGGAAGGGTGAGAACTTGCCTGTAGGGCACGGTTTTCAAGCATCAAGAGGAAGTGGAGGAAAGTCAGACACATCTGCCACAGTTGGTTCTGGTTCCCTC
Organism: Capromys pilorides; assembly: GCA_004027915.1. Classification (NCBI taxonomy): domain Eukaryota; kingdom Metazoa; phylum Chordata; class Mammalia; order Rodentia; family Capromyidae; genus Capromys; species Capromys pilorides. The sequence goes on from PVKN010006047.1 coordinate 18,656, forward strand.
CACTTGTTATATTTGTGTATCAGTTTTTTTCCATTTCTTTAAACCAGTCTGATCTGTTCCACCATTGGTCCAAACTGACTGCATCCTTTCTTCATTCACTCTTAGTACTTAAAAATGCCCTATGCTTGACCTCAACTACCAACTCAAATTCAATGTAAGTGGCTACCTGAAAAATATATTGAAAAAGAGCAAAGATTAGAGTTGATGGACAGTGATCAATTATACCCAAAAAAGGGACAAAGGGCATTGCTATGTTTGCCATATGTCCATTACCCTTTACCTTAAAACATTAATGGGCAAAAAAGTGATACTAAATAACATTGTTGATTGACTAAAAGCCTTGTACCATTTACCTAGATTGCTAGGGCAGGGTAATACTACTTGGGAATTGATTCTACAATGTAAAGTAATATAAAAGAGTATGAACTAAGCAAGCTTGTGACTCTGGGTCAGGAAAATTTTAATATTAAGAAAAGACACTCCTGTGTCTTTTAAGGGTAAAGTTAAGATCATATTATGTCTCCATATCAAGTAAATATGAAAACAATTATAGGTAAATGATCCTATTTTAGGAAACAAAACTCTAAGAAGAAATGAGGAGGGAAACATATAGCCTAATTTTTTTCTTATTCTTTCTGATTCTGAAATTGGTTTCTAGGACTTTGCTATTCTTTTTTCTACGAATCACAAGGAAACCTTCAGGAAAATGAACATCTATGTACAGCAGCCGCTAAAAACAGGCCCCACCGAAAAGTAAGCTCAGGCTGGCATGCCTTCACTTTCTAAATTAATAGAAGGTGACTTTTACAGCTTCTCCAGCTTGGATTTCTTATTTTCAGTCTGGGCTTCAGCTTCATTAACCAAACTTTGCCTCAACCTGGCGTGTAGATTCTGAGTCCGCCCTTAGCTGATTTAGGCCAGTTGACCCCATGTCCCGGGGTCTGACCCTTCCTGGGCCCGCTTTCTATTTATAGCTCCACCTGATGCCAGTCTTTCTTCTTCCTGTCCGGGTGTTGCTGCGCAGGTCTTATGCACACCTGACATTTCCTGACCCTTAGTCAGCTTATCACAAAAATTAGACCAAATAGCCAACCCCTCAGGGAAAAACAAATGGAAGTATCTTGCCCTTTTCGCAGAGAAAAGCATCTTTAACACCCCGGCCAAAATTTAGCAGCAGAGTGTAACTAAAAACATTTTTCTTTCTTCCACAGGAAATGAAAACCTGAAAAATTTGTAGCCCCTGAATGTTCTTCTAGATGATAAGCTTTATGATCCCACCATCGTTTAGCCAAAAGCAACTTCTTAAAGGCTTGGAATATTTGATAGAATGTCATTAGAGATTTATTTCAGCTCTCACCAGTGACATGGGATTATGTAAAATTCCTTGGACTCCCTATGGGAGGCTGTCACGTGAACATGAATGTCATGCCGATGAGAGAGCAGCCCCGGGCCTGGCTCCAGCATCTGGCTGCCCTACTGGGTACCTTTGACCACGCTGCTCTGACTCTGGACATATTTGTATGGTCACCGGTTAAATCAGCGTTAGAAAGAGGTTATGAAAATTACATATGTAAATACAGGAAAAGCGCTATGTTTATCTCACCTGGAAGAGATATATTTTTGTTTACTAAGATCAAACAAAAGGCTGAGGAAGAACTTTAGAAATCAAAGGGCTAAAGGTTCTTCTTAGTTTAGTTGTGATGATTTTAACACATGGCCTCAAAATTCTTTGGTCCTCGGCCCATCAAGAGACGGAGTCTTTATGTCATCCCTCCCTGGGCGACCTGGGAACTACTCTGAAACATACAGTGGGTGGAAGGGACGCATCAGGACATCGGAGGCTGAGTCATGAAGCCCATGCAGCTTCCACCCGTTCCTTGCCATGGCCCCCCTCAGATAGGAGCTTTATGCTATCAAAACCCGAATCGCAAGGAGACAGTGTGTACCCCAGCCAGATGTCAGCTGAGCCCAGGTTTCTTATTTCCCAGCCCACACAGATGATTAAAAGAGTCCCCTCCTGATTCCAGACATAGTCATTTTAGCTGAAGCCCCAGATGCTGAGAACTAGAGAAAAGCCACCCCACTGTGGCTCATCCATATTTGTGCTGTTAGCGCTGATAAGCATAAAAAGGCTGCGTCTTTGCTGTGTTCAAGGTGATTCACGGAGCAGCAGGTTCTAACTGGAGCAAAAAGAAAAGAATGGGAAGAGTCCAAAAGGACACAGGACACAGGGTTCGTTCATATTGAGCACTTTGAATTTAAGGACATCAAGACTCAATTTTTAATACCTTCTAAAATATTCTCAGCCAAATTTCAAAAGAATTTTCCCTGAAGCTACATAAATCATTACATAGGCTTCTTCAGAGACTCCATATTGAAATCTAATCTTTAATATTATCATAATTTTCCAAGAAATATAGATAAATAAATTTCAGTTATGCATAGTATGAGATCAAGATTTACAATAGTCTCTGCATCTCTTAGCACCCTGTGAGAAACTGGACATAAAGCTGCCAATTATGAAGACTCACTTACAGGGCTAGGAGGTAGATCAGCAGCATAAGCACCTGCCTGGCAAGCGCAAGGATCTGAGTTCAATCCCCAGTACCTCATGACAGCCCAGAAACCAGGTGCCGCATGCGAGGATCACTACACGTCTGAATCACACAGCAAGACCCTGTATCAGAGGGGATAGACCCTGTGTATAGAGAAAAACTCACTTGTGGTACACACATGTATCCCTAGCACTTGGGGGATTGAGGCAAGAGGATTGCCAAGAGGTCCAGGTCAGGCTGGGCTACATAGTAAGTTCAAGGCCAGCCTGAACCATGTACCAAGAGCTTGTCTTTAAAAAAAAAAAAATCACTTCAGCAAAGGATCATAGGTGCACTTGCACCCAGTACAACTAAGAAATTTAGTGAGAACCTGTCTCAAAATAAAAATAACAAAAGATCTGGAGACATAGCTTAGTGCAAAGTCCTTGGATTCAACCCTCATTGCTGAAAAAAAAAAAAAATCATTTTGGATGCCTGCTAAAAGTTTGATTGATTTGCAAGGCTCTTCCTCAGAGATTCTGATTCAGTAGCTGTGCTTTTTTGTCAACTGCATCGAAAGAATTCAGACACTGGCAAGAGAGAAGGAGGAATTAAATACCCCTGAAAGGAGGGCAGAGCACACCGAAGGAGCAGGCACTGTGGCTTCTGGCCCCCAGCAACCTAATTTGACTTAATGGAAAAGACTTCCCTGTGAAATAATATGCAGATAGCTTTTTTGCTTCAAGTTGTGTTTCAGGTTCTAATTCATCAGAGCTAGTATTTTTCTTCTTTAATTTGAATTGCTAGATGAAAAAAAAAAAAAAAGAAGAAACTAGACCCAAGAGTCTCAGCCTTTCTAACCAGCAGGAGAACTTAAGCAATTTACTTAGTGGTGGATCTGATTAACATAGTTCATTTAAAATTTACATGAGCAATATATTCTATAGATGAAGTGAAGGATTCAGTGTCTGAAAGTATAATGTTACTTTGAAGGAAGATTACAGTGATGCTCTGTGTCTCACATTGGATGACTTAGCCCGGAAACTTCTCAGTAAAATTACAAAGAAGAAAGTAGGAGATGAAATTTTAAAAAGATTTTTTCCTCCACCTGTGTGGTTTCCCCTTTCCTTCAGTTCATGGGTTTATAAAAGTACAAATATTTATCCAAACCTCTTATCACATGCAGAGAAATATATTTTGATTCTATATGGAAGACTCTCTCTCTCTCTCTCTCTCTCTCTCTCTCTCACACACACACACACACACATACAAATACATAATCTCACAAGGACAAAGAGATATAATTTGACATTAAATAAAAGACTTGAATAAAATTTTGGAAGCTAAAATTTCTACAGTCAGTCACTGACAGACTAAGAACAGAAAGGGCTAAATCTGAGCTCAGATGTTAGATACCCCCAAATGGCCAGTGATTCCTCTTCCAAGTCACAGATTCAGGAGCCTAGAGGCACCTAATGCCCTTCATGGCACTGGTACAGGATAGTAAGAAAGACAGTAAGCTTGGTTAAATGTTTATAGAGGACAGTCAAAACCGAGATCCTTCCACATAAAAGCTAAGAAGCCAGACTACTATTCTTTCCTGAAATACAAAGATAACAGAAGCTTTTCTTAGGAAGCATGACTGTATCCCTAACTATGAGGTGATAAACTCTGTGAAAGCAAGAGAATAATGAAAGTATTTGTGGAAAATGATGGGAATTCTCAGTCCCATAACCCCACCATCACCTGCATCATTTCCGCATTCCTGCTCCCTGCAGTATCTGTGATCTATCCTAACACAGAAACTGGAGGATGTCTTTATGAGGATCCTGCTTAATCTAAATGTGCAACTTTTGGGGCTGGGGAGATAGATCCAAGGCATAACTGCCTGCCTGGCAAGTACAAAGTCATGAGTTTGAACCCCAGTCCCACACAAAAAAAAAAATGTTAAGGTACAAATTTGTGGTCATTCAAGTTATAGAACATAATAAAGGGAGGATCACCTAGTCCCATCACACCACAGGGCCCACACTAAGGCCCTTCCCACAGGCAAGAAGAGCTTCTGACTAGCTTTCCACTGTCCCCCTCTTGGCTATAGGCACATACTCAAAGATTAGCAGTCTTTGGAATAGCATCTAATGCTAAAGAAAAGCACCTAAATACATAAGCTGATAGGTTTTAAAAAATAGAATAAATAAAAAATGCAGGAAGCACATGACAATTTGAAAATAGAAACATAAGTAACATTGAGAACCAGAGAGCTTTCAGGAATAAAACTATGATGTAACTAAAAATGTATTAGATATGTTAAAAATAAGTTTTAAGCTGGGCATGGTGGCACATGCTTGTAATCCCAGCACTCAGGAGGATTGCAAGTTTGAGGCGGGCCTAAATTGCAGAGTGAGACCCCATCTAAAAGGAGAGAAAGGAGAAAAATAAAATAAAAATAAACTTTAAGACATACCAAGCAGACCCAACACCCAGGCTGCATGTGTGAGTGAGACCATCCAAGGCCCACAAGAAACTCATTAGACCCAGCATCCAGGCCTGGGCCACAGCCTACTGAAAACTCATTCGACCCAACACCCAGGTTCAGCATGTGAGTGGAATTTCAACCCATTAGACAGGTCCAGTGTGGAAAACTGCCACAGAACTCCCTGCGGAGAAGCTAGAGACAAGACCCATCCAGCTGATCCAGGAGCAGAAGATCTTGCCAGAGTGGCACAGCAGGTTCACCTCCAAGGGCTGCAGCAGGAAGAAGTGGAGCACAGCAGCCAGACCCAAGCCACACCCACCTGGACGAGTTTGAACTTGGTAGATTCAGACCTAGTGCTAAGGGTCCTCTTCTGGCCCAGTAGAAGCTGACACCACAGTGCAGCATGAGCTTTTCTGTAGTGACTTTTCCCTCCAAGGTCCTTTGTGACCTGACTATCGGCTGACCCCACCACTAAGAGGAAGTAACCATGAGAATGCTGCTCCAAAGAAGGAGAAAAAGCCTCCATCACCAATAAAGTTTGTGACAGACAATTCTGAGCCTCTCTGTCACACCTTGCACTTGATCTCCAAGTCTCTCTTTTCCCAACAGCTGGGCAGGTGTTGGCGAGAGCCTTGGTTCACTGCTATAGCAGGAACCCCAAATTATAGTGGCTTAAGCAGAAGAAAAAAAAAAGACATACTGAGTATGGATGTTCCTCCTCCCCAAAAAATGTTTGATGATAAAAAAAGACAAAAGTGAGAAAATTAGAGAACTGATTCAGAGATCCACATCTGTTAACTATTATTCTAGAAAGCAGGAACTGAGAAAGTAAAGGAGAATACATTAGCAATGAAATAATAAAAGAAGCATGTCTATAAATAGAGAACATGCTTCCAAAATGACAGAGACACTAAATGTTCAACATGATATATGAAAAAAAGCATTCTCTGCTGTTACAACAAATGACACCAAGATTTTTTTTCTATAAATTAATTCAAAATATGGCCTTGATATAACAGAAATTTATATATTACTCATATAGAAGTTCAAGGAAGAAAAGAAAGTCTCATCCATGTGATGACTCAGTGTCCCTGATCATTCATGTAGTAGCTCTGCCATCCTTGAGTTAAAATACCACTATCACTCCCGGCAGTCTATGCAAGGTGGAAGTAAGAGTACAGAGGAAATAGCCATATCATAAATACCACATAGTCTCCCTAGTGTAAGAATCTGAAAGAAGAAATAAACCTGAAAGGTATAACAGATATCGTAAAACATAGAGAAACAGAACTTAAGGATTAAACAACAAAGATGAGAGAAAGGAGAAAAGATAGGGGAAAAAGCAAAGGGAAAAAACATGCAAGTATATATACAGGATGGCTAAGGTGATTGTACTAAAATTTTCCATCAGTTTTTTTTAAAATAGCAGTTAATGTGTAAAATTTTCACTTTGACTAATTATATACTGATATCTGTGATCTATGCAACTATATTGAGGACAGCAATGTGCAATACAAAAATCATGCTTGAATACTTGTCATCTTGGTCTTCTAAATGTGTGCCATTTCTTATGTCATATCAATTATTACTATACTCTCTTCAAAATAAATTTTTTAAAAAGACAAAAAGATAAACTAGAGGGACAAGAACAAAAATTTAAGGTTTCTGGAAAGCAAGCAGTAATGTGCAAACATATGTCCAATCTTATATAACTATATCTGTTAATCAAAGCAACAGATTTGATAATAAAAATAGATAATATATCAACCATTGTTAATCAGCTATTCACGTTCTGAAAATCTGTAACATATATATTGTTGTATGTTACCCTGTTTTTGTCATTGATCCTGATTTTTGTTCTCGCTTTTGTCTTTTACTTTTCAAAATGAAATAATAAAATTTAATTTAATTTTAAAAAAAGAAAAAAAAATCAGAGTGTAAATATGTTTAGAAATACAGTCTTTACCTCTTTACCTGTGTTCTTGATGAAGCAAATCTTGAGGCAAAAGTTGATGTGTAGCTAGTTTATTATGATAAATGTAAAAAAGCAGGCATGAAATAAATGAAGAACAAACACTAATCCAAGTGGCTGCTAAGTGTTTAACCAGCCACTCTTGATAACAAAGCATGATAGCTCATTCTCAGAAGATCATCCGGTGATAGGTTGTCTCGGTTACTGTTTTCTCATTCTTGGGAAAAATACCTGACATTCAAAATGAAGAAAATAAAGGTTTATTTAGCTAACAGTTACTGGAGGTTTCAGTCCATACTTATTTGGCTCCAAGGTAGAGTCGCACAGGGCAGAGAGCAAACTTTCATGGTGGTAGCAAAGAGCAAGAGGAGCCAAGGGAGGAGTAACAGTAACAATGGTGACAGAGAGGAAGTCTGTTTCCCTTAAACTGCATTCAAGCTACCCACCCTGGGGCTGGGTGTAGCACTCACACCCATAATCCCAGCAGCACTCACACCCATAATCCCAGCAGCACTCACACCCATAATCCCAGCAGCACTCACACCCATAATCCCAGCAGCACTCACACCCATAATCCCAGCAGCACTCACACCCATAATCCCAGTGGAGCGTGAATTAATCACAAACTCTACAAGTCTGCCTCATGACTGCATGAGACTTTGGGGTGGGGGGGTGGGGGGGGGACAATTAGATTCAAACCATAACAAAGGTTATATAAATGACATGACTTGAGATAGTCCATAGTGGTCAGAATAGGGGGAGAAGACTCAATCAGCAGCATCCATACCTGCTGGCCAAAGGTTCGCTTCCCATTTGTTCATTAAGCAAATATTTCTGTCAACTGGCAAAGTGGTGATTCAGCAACAATAAAGAAGCCTTGGATGTCAGGCAAGCCATATACATGAGAAGTAGGGTGGAGGTGAGAGGAGTAGGCTCTTGGCTCAGTGAGGTGAGTGAGAGGATGTGCAGAATGGATCACTGGAAAGGAAATAGGACAATAGCTAAACTTTCAAGAGACAGACGATGACTGAAGAAGTACACAAGGGGGCCATGATCAAAGGGCTGAAAAATACCAAAAAACACTAAAATAATTCAATGGAATTGGCCATGAAAAAGCAGAATCACAGGCAGTAAATATTAGGATAAGATTCTTAAAATGTAAATTTAAGTGTTACAGAGTACTATGTTTCCTCTACAAGTAAGACCTCGCTGGAAAATACTCAGCCTTGAAAACAAGGGGTCAAACCTGCCTTATAGAGTAGGCAGAAAGCAAGAGAACAATGCTGGCAGGGGTTGCAGACAGGCTGGCCCTGGCTGGCCCTGGCTGGCCCTGGCTGGCGCTGTTGACTTCTGCTTTTCAAGGCTGATTATTTCCTAGTTATGCCTTATTTTGGGGGAAAGGGAATCTTAGTGTAAAAGGACAAACTTTAAAACAATTAAAAGTATTTTATATAACAGAATTCCTTACTACAGATGCTTACATTCTAGACAAGAATCACTTTTAGCTTCAGCAAAGTCTAAATCAGGGTAGCAGAAGCAGTGGTAGCTTTTGTTTTATGATTAGGTCACTCTTATCTCTATGTTATTAACATTCTGAAAGTAGTTAATCACATAAATATTTCAAATTGGTCAGCAATTCTCAAACTTCATAATCTAGGGAATATTTAAACTCTTAAAAATTCTACAGACTTGGTTATTGAGATTTACCATATTGGAAAATAAAACAGACTTTAAAAGTATATTTATTGATTTTCTTTAAAATAATAACAGTAAACCCATTGTGTGTCATCGTAAATAACATTTTAGTTTATAGCCAACTACATCTTCTAAACAGAATATTTAAGCAAAAACTGTAGCACTGCTTAGCATTTTTGCAATCTTCTTAACCCTCTGGCTTATTTGAAGGCAGTTCATTTCTAACATTCATTTCTATATTCATTTTTTATGGTATGTTATTTGGTTATACTCTCTGGAAAAAGAAGTGATCTCACACAATAAAGTTTAAAAAGAAAGGAGCATTTTAATTGCCTTTCAGATAATTATTTATTCTACCTTGGTACTGTACCAAAATGTGACACTGGAAGCCATACTCATGAACTTTGTATTTCATTATGCTAAAAGTCAGTAATCACCTTGTACTTTGAGTGGACTATTTGGTTAACGATGCATGATTTTGTCACATAGTGAAATTAGTTATGGGGCTCACAGAGGCAAAACAAAATATAGAGAGAGACAAAGAGAGCACTATAACAGGAGATAATTACTAAGGAAACTAGTTCATAGAATTATAGCCACAGAGACAGTCTTGGGATAGGCCATCTGCAAGCTACAGACCTCAGCATGCCAACAGCAAGGCTAGAACAACAGCAAATGCATCAGAACCTGGGAAACTCATCTTAGTCTGAGCCTGAAGGCCTGAGAACTACAGGGTGCTGGCCCAAGTCCTGGAGTCCAAAGGCTAAAGAACATGGATGTCTAAGGGTAGGAGAAGAGAGAGAAAAATTTTGTTCTCTGCTTTGTTGTTGTCATTGCTGTAATGTCCAGGTCCTGCCCAAACAGGTGGTGCTGCCTGCATGGTACTGAGAATGGACTTAGGTTCTCCCTGCACGAGCCAGTCTCCTCTATAAAGACCCTCACACACTCAGGAGCAGTGTTTCACTGAAACTCTAGATGTTCCAATCCAATGAGGGAACAACAAAAATTAACAATATATTGGTTATGTGAAAAATGTTTGTTCACTGACCTACTCATACTTTCCATGTGCAGACACATTTCATGATAAAATAATTTTAAAACATCTCATTTGTTGCAGGCCAGCAAGGTAGCAGTGCACTAAAGCAACTGCTTAAGCAAGCTGAGGCAAGCTCAGGGACCGCAGCTCGATCCCCGGCACCATGTGCCATGCCAGCCAGTCACCATGTGCTGTACTAGCCCCAACCCCAAAAACAGACTAACTCTGCCACAGAGTCCAGCAGAAGTGGCACATAGCTGTAATCTCAGCGTGGGGAAGGCTGAAAACAGGAGGATCGCCACCAGTCCAAGCTCATAGTGAGACCTTATAACAACCAAATGCATTTTAAAAACTCACATTTGTTAATACCACTAGTCCTGTTAGCGAAGTCTTTATAGATACTAGGAAACTGTGTAGCTCATTATAATGTATACATGTTTTCCAAATTTCTAATTTTGGCATGAAAGTTCAGGTATTTTCCATTAGCAATGAAAAAAAAAAAAAAACAGCAGTTGCTTTTTTAAAAAGTCCACCTAACTTCATTTGCTTTCAAGACAATGTCTGTCAAAAAAAATTACAATAAGCCAGGCACAGTGAGTGGCACACACCTATAATCCCAGCACTCAGAAGGCAGAGGTAGGAGGATTGCTGTGAGAGTTTGAGACGATCCTGGACTACAAAGTGAGGTCAAATCTATTCTGAACTGCATAGCAAAACCATATCTCAGCGAGAGAGAGAGAGAGAGAGAGAGAGAGAGAGAGAGAGAGAGAGAGAGAGAGAGAGAGAACAGAGAAAGAAGAAAGAAAAAGAAAGAAAGAAAGAAAGAAAGAAGAAAGAAAGAAAGAGAAAAGAAAAAATTAAATAACTTTAGCTCTTGAGTTGTTCTATCAAAGATAAATGACATTACATAAGTACTATAGCTTAGGTCACAATTCAAATATACATCTTCTCTTCTTTCGAATAACTAACATACTTCAGCATGCAACTGAGGTACTTTAAGCCTACCTCCTATTTTATCATAGAGAAAGTTAAAATGGCAGGCACTGCAGCATGGAAGTTTAATGAAATTAATAATATTCACTGTTTAGAAATACTTTCAC